>NXFB01000577.1:24533-34550 GCA_002525835.2 Ipomoea batatas | reverse complement strand
TTGATATGAACTAATTGAATCATAATATATATTTTTTTTTGTTTCTTTTTAAAATACATACTTATATTTATGCACTATATTAATAATACAAAATTAAAATACTAATTTTATTAATTTTTAAATGTGATTATTTTAATTATAAATTCATCAATATATATTATAATTACAGAAATTATATTATAGAATTTTCATATATATATATATATATATATATATATATATTAATAAATATTATTTGAATATACGACGTAATATACAATCATTAAGGAAATGCATCCAATTAGAATTTAAATTTACTAATCTAGAATTAAAATTTGTATTTTTTTAAATATAATTTTCTTAGTTATTATTCATATTGTTGGAATTATAATATATATGAAATACACTTATGAATAAATCGAATTAATTATGTAAATTTTTCTCTATAAATTTATCTAAATGTGCATGTGCGTGCGCACTCATCGATCATATCATAATAAAATGGTGAAAAGCAGCTAGGAGGTGGTTATGTCAACTTTGCATAGGCGCTGCACGGGTGTCGCACGGATGCTGCACGGGTTTGCGTTGCCTGTGCGAAAAAAATAATGTCCAAGAATTAGGAGACATTTTGTACATTTTAAAATATTTATATTTTTTCAGAATTTTTATTTAAATTCATAATAATATAATTTTGTTCGTGCATCGCACGGGTAAAGCACTAGTTGGTATTCAAAGTAGTAGAGATTCTAAAATAGCTAGGTTATGGGTTTTGCAAAATAAGGAGAGAAGAGTTAACCACTTACCTAAAACATCCAAATCTTAGCTATTTAGCTCACCCAAATACTCTTTGTTAAAATCCCTTGAATACTCCAAAAATTACTAGAAACCTAAGCTTGAAAAAGATGGAGATCAAAGCTTCAAGATTTTTCATTCCCTTATCTCTCTAGCAACTCTCCTTATCTTCTTTCAAAATGAGATATCTTCTTTCAAATGAGATATTTATCCAAGACAAGTGATTCCTTAACTTTAAGTGTAAGGAAGGGTAATTTAGTAATTTTATCAAATATCAAATTTTAATAATCTTTGACTTGTTGACCCTATTTAATAAACATAGATATATTTTCATTTCTAGGAAAGTGGGTATTACATTTTCAAAGGGGTAATTGGGGGTATGCAAGCTGTTTTTTAATATGTATAATATTTTATATGGCTATTATGCATGATTTTAGGGAAGAAATTTATGGTAAGTTTGAATTTTATTGTTGATGTACTCTCCTTCTTCGTGTGGAGTTATTTCTCCATCGTGCTTTGAATTTTTCTTATTCTAAGTTTCTTTTATTCAACAATTGGCTCAAGTTCATTTTTGCATTTTTAATTGTTTATCATTTGAGTATAATATTGTCTATATTTTGATTAACCTATGTGTAGTTTTCGTGGGCAATGTACTAGCATGCACCGTGGCTTCTGCATGTGTGTGTTTGCACTATTGGTCATCGTTGCTGGGTTTTTGTCGTATGTGTGTACCTCATCATGACCTAGTGCATACTTTGTGTTTATGTGATAAGTGTGTACATTGTAAACTTGGACTATAGTATGTATGCGTGCACATTTGCTTGTGGATGGTGCTTGATGTGTATGTGCGCATTTCAATGTGAACATGAGCACAATGCAATTTTAGAGTGTGCATAGTGTAATGTATAAGTGTGGTGTGTGTGCATGTGCTTCAAGTGACATGCTACGCTATTCAAATGTGGTCACATCTTTTCGTGCGGTCGGTGCGGTATACACCACTATGTATACAAATAAACACCACTCAATGTTAGAAAATTAACCACAATGAAAATACATAAAAACACCAAAAAACACCACACGCCCAAGTTAATGCACCATAGCTCCTGCCCCTAATGCTGCATTTCCTAAAACTGTGTGGTGTATATTTGTATATCTAGTAGTGTGTTTTTTGGTGATTTGTACCTAATATTGCATATTTGTATTGTGCATTTTCTAATATTGAGTGGTATATATTTGTATACATAGAGGTGCGGTCGCACACTGACCGCACATTAAGGCGCATCCACACCTGATTATGACTATATATATATATATATATATATATATTGTTTGAGTAATATTTGATTATTTGCCCTAAATAAAGGGCCCGTTTATAAAATTGGAAAATTTTTCTGAAAAATAAAATCCATAAAATGAATAATTTTTTCAAATATTTCTAGTGTTTGGATAAATGTCAGAAAAAGTATCTCCTTTTTATTTTTTATTTAGCTCAAATTTAAGAAATTGCATATTTCTATTTGGTTCATTCTTTTTATAAAGAAAATGAACATATTATTTGTTATAATAATAATAACATGCGATGATGGTGGTGGTGTGGTAATGTAGTCGTAGTGGTGATGGTGGTAGCAGTGTGGTAATGGTGGTGGTGGTGGTGGAGGCGACGGTGGTTGATGTTGATGGTAGTGTTGATGATGGTGGTGGTGTGGTAGCAGTGGGTGGGGTGGTGTGGTTGTGATTTTGATTGTGACGGTGGTGGGGGACTGGTGGTAATAATAATAATTCGGAAACTACATTAATAAGGAAGTGGGAGAAGAAAGAAATAGAAAACAAAGATTTTGAAAAATGTCTTTCGAGTTTCGACTAACAAATTAGGAAGATATTTTTTTTNAAGACCGCCACTTTCGCTTCCGGGAAAGCTATTTGGGCGTTAATATTCCACAGCACTCTATCCAGTCTTCTCATCTGCAAAACCCTATTCCCCACGAACCGATACCAAGTGAATTTGGACCCCGAGGCACCCAGGTCGATGAGACTACAATCACTGAGGGCTTCTGTAAATCTTTGTAATTGGTTGGGGTTAATTGTAGCACTACCCCATTGCTCGTCAACAGTAGCAATATCGTTGAAATCCCCTAGAACAATCCAGGGATTATGGATGGAAGTAGCAAGAGACCTGCAATAGTTCCAAAACCTGCACTTGGACAGAAGGTTATGACGAACATAAGAAAAAGTAATAAAGCAATTCTCCGGCCTTTGATTCACTTTTGTGTGAATGGCTTGAGAATTATGGCTAATCACCTCAAGGTCAATGTTGCCTTGTTTCCAGAAAAGAAGTAAACCTCCAGCGAAGCCAAGAGGTTCAACCAAGAAATGGTTATTGAAACCCAAATTATAAGCTAACTTGATCATGTTATCCGCCCTAGAGGACCGGATTTCTAAGAGACAGAGGGCGTCGGCTTTGGACGAAGTCAAAAGCTCCTTAACGTGCTTTCTAACCCGTCCATTAACGATCCCTCTACAGTTCCAAGAAATGACTTTCATTGGGAAACAGTCGCAGAAGGGGAAGATTGGCTACCGCCTTCCCCCGGCGTGAAACCAGGCATAGTGCCTAAACCCATATGGCTAGGTCCAGCTTCCGTAGCATCCCGAATGGACGAACGAGGTTCACCAAAGCGGAAAATCCCCTGATTTTCCCTCTGACCATTCAAACTCGCAGCATAGGAGTCTGACAAGTTACTGGGAGGTTCAGTCCCATTACCTCTACCCGAACCAACACTCCTCCCTTTCCCACGTGAAGAACCATTTCTACCACCACGGCCCCTAAAATTCTGGGCAGAGTTATGGTGATAGTCAGTTCGAGTCGTGGTGACGCGACTCTGGGGAGAAGCCGTGTGGTTATGGGGTGGGTTGAAGCGGGCTGGAGACTTACCTTTGGACCCTTTACCAGAGTCTCCACTTGGCGTTCGGTCGGCTGCTTTGGCGCGATTTGAAGGTGGTGCATCAGCTTCCCGAACATCAGTCAAAACTCCAAACTGATTCCTACGTTCAGGCTGCGTGTTGTTGGATTTTTTGGGCTGTCTTTGTTGTTTAGTAGGCGCAGGAGGTTTGGCCTTTTTCGTCACCAACATCCACGACCCGTAGCGAGTCTTACTCTGGTTCGTTATCGGGGGAGGCGGCGAGCTATCCACCTGAGGCATTCCCTCAGCCTCAGGCATTGGCGTTTCATTAAGATCCATGTTCGGAGTATCCGTTGTAGTCGTCTTGCTAGCGGGGCAAGATTGTTCCCGGTGGCCGACTATGCCACAGCCAAAACAGACAATGTGAAGCCCTTCATACTCAACAGTTTGGACAGAGTCTTGAACCCATATCTCTGAGACGAGGGGTTTATTAAGATCAACTTCCACCGCCGCTCTAGCGAACCTTCCCTTTGATGCCACGGTGGTTGTCCTGTCAAGCTTGAGTGGTTTTCCCACACTTTCTAATATGCTTCGAATCGTATCATCTCTGAAGTATTCCATTGGCAGCTCTGGGAGCCTGATCCAGATCGCCATTTTCGACAGCTTTGCAGTACGAGGTCTATACTCCGGTTCCCACCTCTGAACCACCAGGTAATTGTCGAATATCTTCCACGGCCCATCCAGTAGCGCATGGAGATAATCATTCTTATTATCGAACCGAGCGACAAAGCATCCATAACCGATGTCAATGAGCGTAATCTTTCCCTGCAGACCCCAGATGGTAGGGAGCCTCTGATTAAGAACGTGAAAGTTGATGTTCTTTCCCAAGTACCTTATGATTAGTGCCATCTTCCAAGCACTGCAGAGTTCTTTACGTAGTTCCTTAGAAAACCTCACTCGAGGTCTGTCATCGTTGGCGTCAACCGCGTCGAGTTCTGAGTCTGAGTCGATTTCGGGATCCTCAAAAGCCCAGACATTATCATCAACTCGACTTGTATCCTCCATAACTGGGATGTTCATAGACGCCACCGCATCTGCAAAAGATCTTTTGGTTGAACGAGGTTTCTTCGCTGCATGGTTTGGGATGTCATTCTCCTCCATTGCCACGTCCGGCGGCTGGCCACCTGGTTCCGGCGGCGCTTGCGCCATCACAACCCTACTTACACCGCCGCAACGGCTAGGGTAAAAAGAAAAAGTTACCAAATATAACTGGAACAACGGTAGGAAAAGCTTTCTGTGCTAGAGAGCGTTTTTCGCCATAACACTAATTTCGAAACATGTTTATTAACCGATGATAAAAATGATCATATCACTAAAATACTAGGATCAACAAAAGATATTATAAAAATAATTAAAAATAGAATAACACCTAGGATGTATAATTTATGACAAAAAATAAATTAACTCAATTATTAATTAATGATCATACATTCATACGAGAGTCGTGGGTCCTATTCCATGATTAAGGCAACATGGGCCAGAAAATTTAGGGTGGTAAAGACACTTATCCAGAACTGGGCCAGAGTCTTACCTAATTCCCCATCAATTTTGGATATTAATGCATGTTTGCTATTATTATTATTTTGTTCCAAAACTTCAACCCTATTATCAATTGAGCTGCTTATGTAGGTTGTTATTGTTGTTATTAGAAAAAAGTACCAAATAGGTACTTTGTGCAATTAAATCATCAAATAAAAAAATGTGTAATTAGATCATCAAAAACTTAAAAATTGTGCAAATAGCATTTTTTTACAGGTTATTTTCAAATTTCTCTTAATTATGATGTCATAATTTTAAATTTTAGATAGAAAATATTTTAATTATTGTTCTTACAATTTTAAAAAAATAATTATTAGATATCAAAAACAATCACCACTACTACCACTACAACAATTAAAATTCCCAGGGGGGACTTGAATTGCAATTCCCTCCAACCAAACAATGTAATTGAGGAAAGAAACGAATTGCAATGCAACTACAATGAAATTACAGCAAACCAAACGGTTTGTAAATGTTATTGGCAAAAGTTGAATTCAATCATCATTGTGTGAATTATAAATAAAAAAAAATACGTTACTTGCGTACATAAAGTACATTATTTGAAAGTATAATATTTGAGTATTAAAAATACAGTATTTTGTATATTATCAAATAATGTACATTAAATATACAAATAATATAATTTTAGTATATTGTATTTAAGGAAAATACAATATTTGAGCACTGAAAGTATAATGTACATTCAGTTCACAAATAATATAATTTTAGTATATTAAAATGTACCATATATTTAATAATGTTAAATAATTATATTATATTAAAATTTAGGAAAATACTATGTGTACACAGTGTACTCGCATTTTCTATCCCAACTTTTAATTCTACACACAAAATATTGATGTAGACACTGTATTGAGATTTACAAAAAAAAAAAAAATAACTTATCAATATTCACCACATTAGAAAGTAGAATTTTAAAAATAAGATTTGAGAATCCATATAATAAAACTCAAAAATTTATACCCAAATACTTTTATATTTACAATATAACCCAATATATAAATTATCAAAACCTTAACGGCTAAACCCCCAAAAATTCCTAATTCTACGCAGCATGAGCGGATGAGCCAACGCAGGTAGCCACGATTCCAGTTCCGGGACGCAACGACGGGCACAGCGACTTCCAGTTCCAGATCACGCGCGACAGGTATTGATTCCTAACTCTGAATTTAGGAATGCGGCAACAGGCAAAACTGCTACGCAGCGACGGCGACGGGCAAGACTGCCGGTTGCGGCGGCCTGCTGTGGGCGCTGCTGCGGCGGCTGTTTCAGCCTGCGGCCTGTTGTGGCCGCTGCTGTGGCGGTTGGTGTGGGCTGCTGCGGGTTGCGGCGTGCGACAACTGCTACGGCCCGTATGTTAATATTTAATGTACTCCTCTGTTAATATTTTGTACTCCGTAATAGATTAATATCTAATGTACTCTATTCTTAATATGTTATAAATTATACGGAGTAATATATTAATATGTACCGTTAGATGTTACTTTGTTTATGTTTTAGTGTTGCTTGTTAAATATTTATGAAATTATATAGGATGGCAATCAATAATACAATTGTATATATTTCTGAACAAGTTAAAAAGAATGTTACAACTGCAATTCCATCAATTTCTTCAAGTTAACAAATTGAAAGTAACAATTCTATTAGTGAAGAAGTTATTGGGGCTGATGATGATCCAATCATTCAAAAAAGTGACAGAAAAATTTCTGTGGTATGGAATGATTTTGAAAAAATTCAACTCTATGATGGTGCGAAGAAAGCAATGTGCTTGTATTGTGTAGTTGTGTTGTTTGGTTTCTGTATTATGAACTTGGTTTTGTAGTTATTGATTGTTATGTGAATATGTGATTTATAATCATAGATTTGTGGTGATATACTTATATATTAGCATTTAGCTTTGTATAATATATTAGGCATATCTTAAAAAAATTATACACATATGTAGGCCTTAAAAGGGCTTAAGACGGCCTTAAATAGTCTCAAACCTGGGTTGTTAGACTCATGCTTAATCTTAAAGTATTTTGTTTCAGCATTGGATAAAGCTAAGTATAATTTGTTTTGCAACCAGGTGTTTACTTTGAGATCTTTCAAGATTCTAAACGAGTTCCAGACATCACTGTGAATGTTATTTGGAGTTTTCAGGAGGGGAAAAAAATGTTTCTTTTTGCATCAAGCCCTAAGTTCAACCTTGATTCTCTTTCATCAATCTGTGTTAAACAGAGACATCATTGTAATTCTAGCCATGTCTCTGCTTTGAACTTGTTATTCTCATCTTCTTTGAAACAATGCCAAACTCTGAACCATGTTGCATGTTTTGCTATCTCGAGTGAATCTGAGAAATCTGATACAAATGTTCATCAGAAAGATAATTCAAGGCCTAAAAAAACTACAAAACTGAAGATAACCAAAGGTTCAGAAGATGTGGGTAAAGAATCTAGTGAAACCTTCCCCACTACAATCCCTAAAAAGCCCAGGCGTGGTCGTAGGAGTGAAGCAGCTGCAGTTGAGGATTTTGTGCGTGATAAATTGGAACAGACATTTGCGTCTATAAGGGAGCAGAATTCAGATATTATGAAAGACAAAGGAAGTATCATGAAAGATAGCGTGGTTGAAAGTCATGATATGGATTCTAGTAGTGATGAGAGTGATGAGGATGATGTTGACACTGAAACTGGAAAAAAGAAGATGTTAGTTGAGGAAGAGGATCCAGATTGGCCACTAGATGCCGATGTGGGTTGGGGAGTTAGAGCATCGGAGTATTTTGAGAAACATCCGATTAAAAATACTGTAGGAGAAGATGGTGTTGTAGTTAACTGGGAAGGAGAACTTGATGATTGCTTGGTGAAGGAGATCACTTGTCTTGAGTGGGAGAAGTTTGCTTTTCATCCCAGCCCTCTGATAGTTCTTATTTTCGAGAGATACAAAAGGCAAGTAACTTTAAACTCTGCTAATATTGCACTCCCTCAGAATCAAGTATTTACATGCTGAAGTACTTAAATTTTCTCTAGGAAATTAGTTTTTCCGTATGAATCCCTTTTTCCACAAAAGTAGTTTTAATTCATCATTTCATCACAGTGCGAGTAAGAACTGGAAAGTTCTTAAGGAGCTAGAGAAAGCAGCTTTGGTGTACTGGAAGGCCAAAGATCGATTGCCTCCCCGGGTTTGTTGAACATACACACTTCTCCATTTGTTATTGTATCTGGCCATTTACAGTTTCATTTTTTTATTAAGTGAAAAACTAGATATTAACTACGTTATTTTCTTATTACTGAACAGACTGTAAAGATTGACATCAATATTGAGAGGGATTTGGCCTATGCTCTTGATGTTAAAGAATGCCCACAAATATTGTTTTTGCGAGGAAACAAGATAGTGCATAGGGAAAAAGGTATTCTCTCAATCAATATCAATGTAATCAGTTGACTATTTGAGTCACTTGAGTGACGACACTACTATGCTATTTCTAATTTCTAACATGAACATAAATGCCATACAGATATGCGAAGTGCAGATGAGTTGGTTCAGATGATAGCACATTTTTACTACAATGCCAAAAGGCCTGCATGCATTAACAATTTGGATGTATCTCCACCATTTTAATCCAAGGATGGTATTTTACTAGTCCAGATCAATTTAGGATTTTTGGCCACTGTAATTCCAAGAAGAGTTGCTGAATTCATCTAGCAATTACCCGAAGATTCGAGGGAAAGATGTATGAATAGAAAGTATAAGATGTAGCCAATTTGTCCATGATAGCATGCAAAGTGCAATCTACTGATTCACCTGTGTATATCACTAGAATATATATATACAAAGGCTAGCTCACAAAGTGTGTTTTTGCTTTTGACAGAGTCCACATCCATTCACAATATAAATGCAGAATACTACTTGTTACACACCAGGTCCCATGCATTGCCAACTTGCTTTGTTTTGTACCAAATCTTACATTGTCAGTGGGTAACTTTAATGAACTAATTTATTGTAAATTCTATCCATTTATGGTAGTCAATTAATATAAAATTGTGACATGTAGCATTTTACTTTTTATTTCACACCAAATTTAATAAATATTTATGGTGATATCACCTTGTGATCTAGTAGCATCAAGAGATGTCAGACAATTAAAAAAAGAGAGAAATGTTAGAAAAGATCAAAAGATTATTTATTCAATTATGGTATTTTATATAATAAATATATTAATTATTTATAGATGTATCTATTTATTAATTAATAATCGGATGAGGAGCTGTGGGCCCTAACCCATGATTAAGGTAACATGGACCCGAGAATTTAGGGCAGTTAAGACAGTGAGAAGATGACGAAATGGATAATGGCACAACTAATCCAGAACTGGGCCAGAGGCTTACCTAATCCCCCATCAATTTTGGATCTTAATGCATGTTAGTTAGTTTATGGGTTCAGCATTGTGACCTCATCAAGTTTATTAACCTTTCAATCTTTGTGTTATGTATACCTTACCTATTAATCATCATAACATTCAATTCAATTTCATTCCAATAAGATAGTAACAAAATGTTTAATTCATGGAATATTTTTTTTAATAAAAATCATATAATATAATATAATATGAATACAATTATACTATTTGATTTATGAAATAAAATTATGATAGGAGGTAGGGTGGGCTAGCCTGTGTTGACAACTTTAATTTTTTAATATTTCATTTTTGTAGAGTTTTATTATGCAAATTTTCAAAATCTACTTTCCA
>NXFB01000577.1:0-12492 GCA_002525835.2 Ipomoea batatas | reverse complement strand
GTGTGGGAACCTTGGGCAGGGTTGCGTGGGTTAGGATTGATCTGGCGTAAGCTGAGAAACCTAATGTATTTAGAAAAAAAAATGTATTGTGTTTCTATGGGCTTGTATGTGTTTTCCTGTTTTCCTAGGAGTTTGTAGTTTACATGTGGTGATTGTCTTTGCTTATGTTGTTGAATTGCCACGAGTATTTGCTGAAGCAGTAGGGAAGAAGTTAGGTTGGGAATGCTGCACTCAGATTTTAAACATTGCATTTTTTTTTTAATTGTGTTTTAGTAGGGGAATGACATTGAAACGGGGTTTCTGCAAGTTTCTTGCGAGGAATCCCATGTAAACGCTCACGCTTGAGAGTTTCCGTTCATCATAGTTGAGATATAATGATATGATCCAAATGTGATTAGGGAAATGACCTTGAAATTTTTTATGGGGTTTCTGTAAGTTTCTTGGGGGGAACATTGCATTTCCCTAATAACATATGATCCAAATGTGGTTTGATTTTCTTGGCTGAATGTGGGTTGAGGAGAAAATGGAGATGGCTTTGCTTAGTTTAATTCTGGGACACACAATATTGGCATAATCCTAAACATGTGAAACAAAGAAAGGGCATGGAGAAAAGGGGAAATAATGTTATTTGTTTATCCTGTTTGTGTATTCTAAATCGTTATTTGTTTCATTCTCTGTTCCGAACTATAGGTGTATTGTTTCTTAAGCGTTTGGTTGTGTTTGTCCTCTGCAGAGGAATTAATATCATTGGAATCGAGATTGGTGTTTGTAGTTTGTTACTTATGATGAATGAGCAGAGTAAGCCGGGGAATCCATCTGCCCCGGTAATACTACCGGCAAAGAGGAGACGTGGGCGTCCACGCAAAGATGGAGGTGTTCCTAAACGAGGGAGCTCTCTAACGCCTGCAACTTCTGCACCGGAGATGGTGAAGAAAACGCAAGCTGTGGAAGCGAATCAGATGGATGGTACGGTTGAAAACATGGTTGGGAGGATGGTGTCGGGTGTAATTGATGGCTGTTTTGATGCGGGTTATTTTCTGACTGTGAGGGTTGGCAATAGCAACACGCTGCTTCGTGGCGTTATTTTTCAACCGGGGCGATTCGCTCCCATTTCAGCATCAAATGATGTTGCGCCACAGGCTAAAATGTATCAGAGAAGAGATATCCCTGTACCGGTCCCCAACCTTCAAGGGCAGAATGACGGCATGATTCCCCAGTCAGATAAGCTCGTTAAGCAGCCCGTTCAGTTGGGACCTCAGCCCGCCATGGATGCCCAGCAAGTTTTGCCGTCTAAGCCAACATCTAGCGATACATTTGTTCTTAATAATCAGATGAACCAACCGCCCTCGGTAATGGTTCCTCAACCCGGTCCGTTTTCCATACAGATGAATAATATGTCAAGGGGTGGCTCGGGTTTCCCCTTTGGAGGAAAAATCATGGTGCATCAGAATCCCGATCAGAGACTTCAAATTCAGTCGCAACCAGGCCATCGACCTCAGAATCTCGGGATGGTTGAGCATGATGAGGTGATGCAGGTATTCGAGCTTTCAACGCAATCTGAAATGCCTAAAGTCNGGCAGCATTGATAAGATGAGATGTAGACAAATCTTGAATTTCTTTACTTCCACCCAGATGTTGGGTTTCTACAGATTTTTTCAACTTCATAATATCTTGGCCATCAACCTCAAGGTCTGCATATTTGCCGAAATTTACCAAATGATTCTTCCCATTCTCCGACTCAACTGATAAGATTAGACTATTAGAGAAACAATCAATCTGAATTACAAGAGAAGAGACACATAAAATACAATAGCACATACAATTCAAAGATCCCTGAGCTTCCCTTTGATTGGGCATCTTGATTAATGATTTCTTCCTCGTCAACCAAGCTCGTATTACAGCTTGCAAGAAAGAGGCAGTGCACTTAATCCTCATATATCTACGTTGTTCAACTGACCGTCTGAAATGAGACTGAATTATTTTTGCAGCATTTTCTGAATCAATAACAAAAATATCTTTCAGATAATAGTCCACGAAAAAGTGTGACTAATTTCAAACATATAAATCATGCAAGATGATAAGAGAATAATGAAAGTCCACAATATTCTGAAGCAATTAGACATTATAAGTAGAGGCATAATTCAGACTTGTCCATCATCTATTGTTCCTTTATATCATTAGATTCACTTTACATATTCTATCAATGAACAAGTGGACAGGGATTTTATGGCTTCAATACAACAATACTCCCAATCACATGACTGAGAATAAGTTGAAAGGATAAATTTTCAAAATAAACAACAAACATTAAAAGAAACATACCTCTTTCAGGGCCTCCAACTCCTTTACAAGTCAAAAACTCTTCTTGTGTCAGATTTACTTGCTCCAGACCACTTTTATTATTTCGTTGAGCCATCTCTTGCCACCAGGACATTATCGCCTTGAAATTTCTTGTAGCATCTTTTATCAAAGGCAAGGTTAAAAGAAGTTCAGAAATTAGAAATGAAAGGCGTTGATTTAGAGAGAATATTGACAGGGTAGAAGTAGGAAAATGATATTGCTATTTGAAAATCTGAAACTTTCTGCTCAAAAAGTGAAAAAGAACCATAAAATATAATGTTCATGGAAACAATGTTTTTTCAGTCTCATGCACAATATGCAAAGCAAACAAATTGTCATGGCTAAAATGAATGACCAGAAATGTAAACAGACATGAATAATAACCTTCAGAAGAGTGAATTCTTTCTTCTTGCTTCAGGTCTGCTTCAGAATTCATAAACCATTGGTCTTTGCTTAACCGTCTCCTTTCAGGACTTTGACAATTAAAACCCAACAATTTATGAAAGTTCAAATGGTCCTGGCAAAAAGTGAATAAGAAAATAACATATAAGTGATTTTCTAAAATTTGGACTAACATATTCTAGCAATATTTAATAAAAGAAAGTATTATCATACTACCGTGTTTCTTTTAACAAGCAGTTGAAAAGACAGGAACACCAACAGTATAACCACACTGCGATCATTGCATGCACCATTACTTTCTAGTATGTCACTGACTTGTAAAACCTGCATCATATATGCTTATACGCACAAGCTTAGGAAAAAAGGATAATGCTGACAACCAAGTGCCAATTACAATTGCAACTGAAACAAAGAAGACACACGCAGTATAATGGTCACAAAAAGTATCACTTATTTTCGTTAACAGAGGCAATGAAGAGGTTTTGCTCCTTAATGCAGCAATGGTTGTGATTCTTTTGACATTATCTACTTATGCGAATTTTTATGAAGACAAATCTGAATCAGGATCAGTGTCTACGCGACAATAGTTAAATTGTTCTAATACATTCTTACCTCTGGAAACTTTCCCAACAAGGATGGCAGCTTTTGAGATAAGATGAAATTGTGTACTGCATCTGTATAATCAATTGCAGATACTATGGAAACTTCTTCTGTTTGATCAAATGCCTGTAATATTATAAGGCAGGATTGAATAACATGCATCACAATAGCAATAGAAAGTAATATATAAAAGGAAAGACTGAAAGAGACTGCAAAACCTTAAATGAACAAGAACAGTGAAGTTCCTTCCTGAAGTAAAAATCAAGCAAGCACCACATAGCTTTTCCATCAACCAACGAAGAAAAAGTCTCAACCTTAAGATCATAACTCTCGCAAATTGCCTAAAACAATCAGATTTGTAACATTTAGAATGTACAAGTACATGAATCAATAAGAAAGCATATGCACCCATGCAAGACATTCAACTTCTTATTCTCTACAACCTTAGTTCATGTGTGGTTGAAAGAATTAGGCTACATGCTGCAACTCCAATGCAGATAGTTTATGGTAGCAGCAAGTTTGGGTATGCATTTTATAGCAAGAGAAACACACATGTATGGTTCCATACAAAATGTATTTATAGACAAAATGGGGTCAAAGAAGAACTAATACAAAGAAGTAATGAAACATGTAGTAAAGAAGCCGGTCCATAAAAAAACCACATAATCCATTTCTAACACTAGAGATCAGACAATGAACAGCCATGAGAACCCCTATCACTATCCAATTATTCTTCATCAAAATTTTCTCAGCTCACTTTTGTAATTAATACTTTAAAGAGCTTTTTTTTCCTTGAATAAAATGAAGGAGTAACTTAATGCTTTCTCAAAGACTCAAACCAATTTCCTTGGAGAAAGCATGAGATAAACTCGCTCTGAATATTCGGAAAAGTGAAGAGAATGAAATATACTCATTGTGCAAAAGTTGAATTTCTTTTGTGCTTAACAGCTTTGGCATACATCTTGAAAGTAGCATACAAAAATATGTTTTTTTTTAAAATAAATATTAAAAATGAAAAGAAAACTAGCACACACTAAACAGGCTATGAAAATAACAAGATTGATACTTGATAGATTAAGAAAAGCATTACTGCAGATTAGATTTGCTATCAATATTACCTGGATCCATCCCAGAAGCATATCCAAGTGAGTGTGACCCTTTGAGTATTTCTACAAAGCAACAGGGAGTCAATATGATATACATACATACATGCATGTATGTACATAAGTAACATCTTGTAAAATCTGGAACAATTTGACATGAACAAATATTGCAAATTTATTATTTTGAAAAGAAATAAAAATCCAACTAACACCTACCCATGGAACTCCTTGTATTTTACAAATTTCCTCAGCCATGAGTGTCTTGTTGATTAGAAGTGGCAACTGCAAATTAGATGACAGAGTTGGTAAAAGATATGGTAAAACTACACTAAATTCCATTCCAGATGGTAATAAATTCATTATTAAAAGATTATGAAAACATTAAGACAAAAACAAAACAAAACACCTGCAAGTGCACAAACATGTTCCATAGCAGGGAAAGGATGAGCTCCTTATCTCCATTAACAACATCTTCTGCCATAATAGTAGTTCCATCTTCATCTAGTAATGGTACACCAGCCTGCTTCACATATTGCAGCACTGCACCACAGTTAATCAAACACTTTTTGCGGGAGTCTGATGGAACCACCATTTTCTGATCAGAAACCAAGAAATCAAGAATGAGCAATGCAGAACCAACAAAAGTTTCAATTGCCAAAGCCATAATGATTGTTGGTCATATCAATGACAACAAAACTGAAAATTTAAAAGCAAGAACGAAAACAAAGGGAACAGAATGTACAAAATTAAGCTGACCATTAAGATAGATGGATCATGCTGCAAGAGCTGAACAGCTCTACAAAGTCGTACACCATCTTGAAGATCTTCAAATATATCCTCCACCTTAAATTGATACTCAACCAAAGGATTCTGCACCATTAGAAAAGTATATCCCCAATCTGATCAGAAAACAATTCCCACGTCTCAGCCAATACATTTTCCAAACTGATATAATACTAAAAACCCATAATATAAGACCAACCAACTCAGCAGCATATGGAAGTGGCTTACCTGTTGATAATTTGCTTTAAATCCAATTATGACTAGATGTGCAAGAAGGTTACCCTCGCCATGCATCACATCGGAAGATAAGAACTCTAAATTTTTCCAGAAATAAAAAANCCAAGCCGCCTTCATTAAATCTAGACAATCATAGGTACTTTGTCCAAAGAGAGTAAAGCACGGGTATATCACTATTATATTGTTGACTGTTGAGTGTAATATATAGAAAATGTCAAATGGGAGGTCATACGTTCGAGTCTCAGTGGAGACGGTATTCACTCTTTGAGCTTCAGTAGGTTGAAAGTAATTATGAACAAATACTACATACAGTGTCAATAGTACTAAAAAAAAATGAAAAACACAAAAGCTCAAATAAGATCTTTTTGAACGAAAAAAATAGTGCAATTAAGCATTAATATTACCTATTCAATAGCGTACTGCTCATGTGGTACTGACTAATTAAGCTAACACATCACGTCCTAATGCTTACATGGATTTTATTCATCCCTACAATTTTTTTTTTCAATTTCAATTTTTTTTAAAAATCACGAACCGTCGACAATGATCAATAGTCGTTTCTATTGACATATAACCATTGGATGTTCATCAACGAACATTTGAGATGTAGACCTTAATAGATGTCCGTCAAAGAAAATTGCCATTATCCTTTCACAACAATGGGTAGAGGGTGTTTGGCAATTGGCTATTAGTTGATAGCTGATAAATATGCATAGTTAATAGCTGATAGATATCTTATGCATGTGTACAATTTGTTTTTTAATTTCAATTTTTTTAAAAAAAAATTCATGAACCGCCAAAGATGATATCATTTCTATTGACAGAACATCACTAGATGTTCATCAACGAACATTCGAGATGTAGAGCTCAATGGATGTCCGTCAAAGAATATTGCCACTAGCCTTTGGCGGGGGTGGGTTTTCAAATATATATAGAGGGTGTTCGACAATTGACTATTAGCTGATAGATGTTGATTTAGCTAATAGTTGATGTTGATAGCTGATTGCGTTAGTTGTTTTAACCAGCTAATTATAGAAAAGTGTTTGGTAAATTAGATGTTTACTTTAGCTTATTACCTATGAAATGACCTATAAGAACATAAATATATTGTGTTATTTACTTAACTCCTAAATTATTTTTATAATGTATTGTTATCGTTGTGTTATTATTAATTATTTTTAACTATATATTATTCTTTGTGTTATTATTAATATTGTTATAATTATAAAGAAATACTCCATAGTTAATAATAATTCAACATAACGATTAACACAATTTGTGTGTGTGTCTCAGGCAAAGAGTCAATTTAGATGTCGGGCTCTAAGCGATTTTTATGATATTAAAAATGTAAATTTGAATAAAAATTAAATAAATATAAACACCACAATAACCAACAACTAGGGTAAATTAGACTTTTAAAATAAAAATACAATAAATTAATATCAATAAGTTACTCAAAATATATAGCTTTTCGATCATTTTCAGCTTATTGGCATCAATAAGTAAAGTCATTTTTTTTTACCAAATACTCATATTAGTTGTTTGACCTGTCAAACAAGCTAGACTTTAGCTGATAAACTAACTTTTAGAGTTACAAAAAGTTGATTTTTTTTTTAGTACCATTGACTCTATTACAATGTTGTATCTGTTCATAGCTACTTTCTCAACCTACTGATGGTACAACGAGTCAACAGTTGCCTCCATTGAGTCTCGAACCCACTCGCATCATTCATGTGTGAGTGTTTGGCTACAGAAAGTTGATTAATCAAACATTTATATAGATTCTTTAACCCAGTCAAATAGCTAATAGTAGTCAAATAAGCCAAAATTTAATGATAGACTAACTATTTTACCAAACATGGATATTTAATTCGGTATGAATCTATAAAATTGTGTTCATATACTATTTAATACATCAAAATTAAACTTTTAATTGAAACGAAACATACTACATAGCCTTTGTAGTTATCATTCTAATAATTGAAGTTATGTTATTCATGAATCATCTTGTGTGTGATTGGTATGTGTGAACAAAATTATGAGAAAAAATAAATAAAAATTGACAAGAAAATATTTTTTAAAAAAAACCTCCCCACTTCACTCACATGCCTAAAAGGATAATGTTATATATCTTAAATAGTTTACTAGATGTAGCTAGCACTTTTCATCTTTCCCAATGCTAATTTTGTACTTCCCTTCATTGTGTGAAATGAATATAAAATTATAGAAATTAGGGACATTTGATTGCGGAGTTTAAGTTACGAGGATCAATGGAATCTTTGTTTTTGTTTGACGGAGGATGTTGGTCTGCATGAATGAAAATAAATTTTCTCGAGACTCATTCCAATTCCCTTTTTAAAGTTTATTTTTTAATTATAGAAATTCATAATTGTTATTTGAGAATATGTAATACGGAGTAATAAATTATGCTAATGGATTTTAATGAATTTAACCTAAAATAATCATAATAAATTTAATTAGAAATTATAACAAATTTATAAGTATCCTGTTATAAATAATATTAAGTAGTGGACATTATTATTTAGTATATAACGGTTGTAACCGTTTATATATTTATGTATCCATTATATCTTTCCGTTATTATTTGTATTATATATATGTCATTTGTAACATACACATGTTGAATTGAATGAAACACTCTTCTCCCTATGTTTGTTGTGTCTCTATCTCTTTTTTCTTTACCTGTAATGTTCATCGGTTAAGAGCTAATGGCCAACGGGCATGACCTATTATAACATATCTGAATTAATTTAATTTTTATTTTTCAACTTTTTTTTTTAAAATTTTACTAGCTTCTCAAGATGGTATCAAAACTAAAATTAATTCTAATTTTATTTTCTCGACCATTGTTTTATTATTATTTGGGGGTTGGATAGGGGGTGGGTTTTGATTCTCCTAGTTAAAGTAACCGTATTTATAATGGTGTGAGAACAATTAAAATTGACACATTTTTAATACTCATTATCAAATGTATGTGATTATTATTTTTTTTTTAAATTGAGAACTAAAAGTGAAAAATAAAAGAAAATTTAAAGCTATTTGCATCTCTGTAGTACTCTAACTTTGCCAAAGGTCTTGTGGTCAAGCGGCATAGCTATGGCCCTCACTGGATTAGTAGGTTACATTGTGTCGGCAACTTTTTTTTAATTTTTAAAATTTTGAATGAGATGTCACGTCAAATGTCATGCAAGTAAAATTACCAAGTTATCTTTTCGTAAAATGTTAAATATGTTAATTGCACAACTTTAATCACTTTAAAGGTTAAATTAAATATTTTTTTAGTTCGAGAGTCTAATTGCTTTTTTTTTTTTTGTCCAGCCACAAGGTGTTTTGAGCAGACTTTAATGGTAGGAGACACCTTTAAATTTGTACCATACTCAGACTAATCCCTGTTCACACCGGCTCGACCTAATTAAGGGGATGGTCTAATTACATTTTGATATATAGTTAGAAAGCATATTTGACCGTTAGCCATACAGATGAGGCTCCAAAATGTTATATTTGAAGGAGACTCTTGGAAAATAGTTGAAGGAGTCTTGAATAGCTTAGGAACTTGCCAAGCGACGCACAATGTTCTCAGAGCATGTAAACAGGAGTTGAAGTTCATACAGTCCTGGAGAATAAGGGCAGTGCCCCGGGAGTCAAACACAGTAGCGGATCAACTAGCACGAACCTTCAAGAACTTCCCCAAAGGGATGCACATCAAGAGTCCTCCAGATGAAATAATTACTTTGATTGAGAATGATAGGGCCGAATATCCATCTTGGCGTTTTATGTATAACCATAGCTAGCTTTGACACTTTTTCCGGGTTTCCCCCTTCCAACTCTAATAAAAAAAAAACTCACAATATTTGTAATTCACTCACAATATATACCACCATAATAATAACATGTAATATTTCAATCCGTGAACTAAGAAGTTGGCGAATGCTCTCTGACGTGATTCTCTTTCCTTACGCACGTTCACTCTAAGTTTGGTAAGTTTCTCCTCTCCACCCTAGCCGTTGCGGCGGTAGGCGGTGTTTTCCGATGGCGCATGCGCCAACCGGCCCTGGTGGTGATCCCCCAGATACACCGATGGAAGACGGGGAGACTCAAAATCACGCGACGAAGAAGAGCAGAACATCCAAGCGTTCCTTCGCCGATGCTGTTTCTTCCTTCTCCAACGCTCCTTGCGGCGAATCCTCACGTATCGACAATAACGAATGGGCCTTTGATGACTTTGAGGTTGCCTCTGACTCTGAACCAGATGCGGTGGACATGGCTGATGGACGTCCACGCGTCTCCTTCTCCAAAGAGTTACGCAGAGAGTTGTGCAACGCTTGGAAGATGTCCATAATCATCAAATACCTCGGTAAAAATATCCATGTTAATGTCCTCAATCAGCGCCTTCCCGGGATGTGGAACCTTCAAGGGAAGATGACCCTAATCGATCTCGGACACGGGTGTTTCGTGGCTCGCCTTGACAACAAGATCGATTACCTCCATGTGCTACTCGACGGCCCGTGGAAGCTCTTTGATAACTACATTGTCACGCAGAGATGGGAGCCTGGTTTTCGCCCCCGTAAGGCTAGGTTCTCGAAGATGGCGGTGTGGGTCAGACTGCCCGAACTTCCTATGGAATACTTTCGTGACGACACCATTCGAGCAATTCTGGAAAACGTGGGGAAGCCATTAAAATTGGACAGAACTACTGTGGTGGCAACGAAAGGGAGGTTTGCCCGTGTTGCGGTGGAAATCGATCTAAACAAATCGCTTGTCTCGGAGGTGGTGGTCGATAACGAGATTCAACAAGTGGAGTATGAAGGGCTGCATGTTGTCTGCTTCCATTGCGGTGTCGTCGGCCACCGCGAACAGGCGTGCCCGGAGAATAAGACGGCGGAAACTGAAGTTCCAATCGTCGACTTGAACTCCGATCCTATCCCGGAAACGGAGAATAACCAGCAAACTCAGACTCCGACGCCTTCACCGCAGGTTCAGGAGAGGAGACGCTTTGGTACATGGATGCTTGTCACGAAGAAATCCAAGCCGGGAGATACGGTGAAGAACACACGACATACCAAGAAAGACTCCAATGTTCCTACGACTAGCCGAGGTAATCAGTATAGCTTACTGGCTGACATTCCTGATGATTCTGCACCGACCACTCACAGACAACACACTGATAAAAACAAATCCAGATCAACTCCACGGCAAACCTCCAAAGGTAAGAATTCTGCTCCTACCGGCAATCCCCCTCCCGCGCCGCCGCAGCCGCGTCCTCCACAACCGCCTTCTATCACTCCTTCCTCGGCGAACCCTCCCACGCACAGCACTCGTTCCCGAGGGGGACGTCCCGCCGCAGCTCGAGGGCGAGGGAGAGGGTTGGGAAGAGGTCACAGCCCGAGCCATGACAATCCTCTCTCGAACTTGTTGTTCTCTGGCTCGGGGAGTCAGTCGAATCCCCAAGGTGTGTTCCAGTTTGGTGGTGCTCATCCACCATCTTCTAGTATGGCAGGTACTTCTTCTACCTTTGTTAATACGGGCTCCCCGTCTTGTTCCACGCCTGGAGAGGGCGGTGACCAAACCTCCCATGTTCCCGCTGGTTTGTCATGAAGATCATAACCTGGAACTGTAGAGGTATTGTTAATGGACGTGTCAGGAAGCATGTTAAACAGCTTCTGAATACGTCCAAAGTAGATGTTTTCTGTTTATTAGAACTTAAGTCCGCAAAAGCGGATAAGATGATTGACTTGGCTTATTCTTTAGGGTTCAATAACCATTTTCTGGTTAACCCCATTGGGTTTGCGGGTGGTCTTCTTCTGTTTTGGAAATAGGGTCATATTGACCTTGAGATTGTTAGTCACAATTCTCAAGCCATTCATACCAGAGTGAATCGGCCGTCTAAGAATTGTTTCATTACTTTCGCGTATGTTAGACCTAACCTTTTGGCTAAGTGCAGGTTTTGGAACTATTGTAAATCCCTTTCGGGGTCCATCCATATCCCTTGGCTCGTGTTAGGGGATTTTAATGATATTGCAGGAATCGATGAACAGTGGGGGGCGTCAACTCCAACGCCAATCAATTCCAATGTTTTTCTGAAGCCTTCGGGGACTGTAAACTCTTGGATCCAGGAGCTTCAGGTCCTAAATTTACTTGGCACAGATTGGTGGGTAACAGGGTGATTCAAATGCGGAGACTGGATAGACTCTTTTGGAACATTGAAGCTCAAATAGCTTTCCCCGAAGCTAAAGTGCTTGTTTTACCTCGCCTCTATTCTGACCATAATCCTATCTTGTTTAAAGAAGAAGCGGGCCAACCTCCGAACAGGGACTTGAGACCCATCAGATTTGAGGCGGCTTGGCTCAATAGAGATGACTATAATCTCATCTGGAAAGAGGCTGCAAGCGACTCCACCCAGTCCTTCACAGACCTCATCTCCACGGTGACACACAAAAGCCTACTTTGGAACCGTAATGATTTTGGTAATATCTTCAAAAGAAAACAGAAACTTATCACAGCTATCCAGAACGTTCAAAACAGGAGTGATTTCTTAGTTTCTCGTGACCTCCAGACACGGGAAAGGCTCCTCATTAATGACCTCAACGAAGTGCTAGACCAGGAGGAAGCGTTTTGGTTCCAGAAATCTAGGGTGGATTGGATCAAAGATGGCGACCGTAACACGAGATTCTATCAGAACGCTGCAGCGATCAGAAGGAATAAAAACAAGATCAGATTCCTCAAGATTAATGGATCTTGGACGGATAATCACTCTTCCTTGTCTTCTCACATTACTGACTTTTTTACTTCCCTTTTTTGCAGGGTAGATACAAGTGATGCGGCTCTCCTAACCCCTGTGGCAGAAAGTCACACCATATCTTCTACTCAGGCAGGGGGTCTGTGCCGTCAGGCATCCCTGGATGAAGTAAGAAAGGCGGTCTTTGGTATGAAGAAATATGGGAGTCCAGGACCTGATGGGATTCCAGCGATCTTCTATCAGCACTTCTGGAGTGAGGTGGGCCCCGCG
>NXFB01000576.1:0-13998 GCA_002525835.2 Ipomoea batatas | reverse complement strand
TATAATTAAGTTATCAAACTTTTTTTTAAAAATACAATTAACCAATTTTATAAGATGGCACATTATATATTTATCTAATTCATTGTCCACATAAAATACCAACTCCACATATCTCTCAATCTTCGAAAAAATATTATACAAAAAATCAAATAGGTACCATGCATGGTAGCTGCCCTTTCACATATGGAAGAATTTTCAAACTATACAACGTTCTAGATAGGGACATTTAATTCTTCAAACAAAAAAAAAAAAAAAAACGAAGGATAGGAACATTATTTAACATTCTAGCTAAATGATTGCCAGCTGCCATGCAAGGCACTGCCATTAACTAATTAATAGTTATATCATGTACAAAAGTAGTGTTGCTACATTCATCTAATACATTCTTAGGGTTTGTTTGGTTCATGGATTTACACATTAGGAATGAGAATCAAAATTATAGTTATAATATTTTTCATCGAAATTTTATATACAATATTTTTATGAATGGGAACATATAGTATATGGATTTTTTTTTTTTTTTGAATACAACTCAACCTGTTGAAGCACAAAGAATCAATTTCGATATCGTCTCCACTAAGGCTCAAACTCATGACCTCCCATATGATGAGCTGGGCTTGACTTGGTCTAAATAAACATACAACCTTCCTCTCTCACTTTTTATCTACATCTTTTTTCCTAGTGAAGTAATATCTCCAGCAAAGCAAAGCAAAGTATGTAATATCTCCAGCAAGATCATTCTATTTTTAGGTAAAAAGAGAAACATGCAAACATTATCTGATAATATAATGTATTTTAGATAAATTTTTGAGAAATAAATTACACTAGAAAATCTAAATTTAGGAGACATAAATCTCACTAGAAAAGTCATGTTTATTTGATGAAGTCAACCGAGAAAGTGTTAACAAGAATTGGAATCAAACTTATAATCTTCATATATGATAATTTTGTTCCACCCACTTGCTCACTTTTTCCGTTGCCAAATAAGATCACTCTTTGGCCATGGGATCGGATTAGTCTTTCAATATGGATTTATGGGTACGATAATATTAATCTCCATGAGAAACAAGAAAAAGAGATACATATGGAAACAACAAAACAATTTCTTTATATACATGCAATGTCTCAAGAGTTGGATGAATTCAACCCATTGATGACCCCTTCTTTTCGCTTATAGTATATATATAAAGTATATGTATTATGGTGAAAATAATTCAAATTTTACTGTTTTCGAAATTGTTTTTCAAATTTTACTTTAAAAAAAATCTTTTATTCAGGTAAACATCTAACTCAAAACTCTTTAACATGCCACACAATTACACACATCAAATCATTTTTTACCAAGCGAGTAGTCCTTCTTGACTCAAGCAACCCTCTAATTAACCACACACATTAATCTAATAAGAGCTAATAAAGTTTGACCTATAACGGAACTAAAAAATTTTGGTCCAATTGTTTTTTGAAATGGATGATTTATATTATTTTGATTTTAGTATTTTTTATTATTTTTCCTACTTTACCATTTGTTTTTCCTAAATACCCCACATTCTGACAATGTAAACTTTAGTAATTAAATATTCCGTTAACTATTTATTATTTTTAACTTACTCATTGATTTCCATAAGGAAGGTCTTAGGTTTGACCCCTATCCCGATCAGAGTAATCATAATTGTTGAATGTATACTATAAATATGTTAGTGTATGTATTAAAAAAATACAATATAAAATTTAGCATAAACTTTTGTCAAATAATTAGCCAGACTATATAGATAGCGTTCAAAGTTGAGAATCAAAGATTACAAATAAGGAACCTTGAAAATCATTTTCAAACATTTTTTTTAAAAAAAAATCTAGGTTAAGTTTGCTCTTTTTTTTTCCTTTTTTTTTTTTGGTTTAATTAATCTAGTTTAGATTATTTAGAACAAGACTCAATATTTTAATTATGATTTTACATTGTTGTGAATGTTTAGGACATTATGGTATTAATAATTTTTGTATGTAATTCTATAATTGTAAAATAACGATAAGTAGTGGTTGCTCCGGCCTGCTTAACAACAAGAATGTTTCTAGTTTAATCTCCCCTCGGTTCTGTCAAATGCAAAAAGTTTAGTACAATTGCAACATCATACAAACCAGATTTCAAGATTAATTCCTCCAGAGTTAGAAAAGTTGTTGAGCCTTCAAGTTTTTTTTTTTTGGGCGAATCAGATTGAAGGTAGCGTGCATCATTGGCTCCCTTTAGCTTAACCCTCTCCCGGATATAAGTGCAAGAGATACACCAATGATATGATTTTGCTCCTTCTCTATCACTTCTTTTGATATATTTCCAGCATTCAATTTGTGCAACTAATGCATACTCATTATTCTAACACTATCCATGCACTACTACATAACATATCTACTATGGTAGTTTTTCTTTACACATACACGACGGTTTTTGAAGTGTCATGTAAGTAAATTTTGATTGGGATGAGGTTCAAACCTAAAACATTTCTTATAGAAATTAATCAGTAAGTTAAAAGTTAACGGAATATTAATGGAGAAGAGAATATTTAACAAAAAATTTAACGGTTAATAATATAATTAAAGATAAATTAGGAAATCTCAAGCAAAAATATAAATTTAAACAATTTAAACCATCCATTTGATGGCCAGATTCATATATATATATATATATATATATATAATTAATGAGGGTGTAGCATTGAGCTGAATCATATACTTCATTTTTCTAGGTAAATAAAGGAAGTACAGTTTGTAGATCAAAATATTTGAGGTTTGAATAGTTGGGGGAATGAATGTGATCCAGTGTGATACAAAATATGATTTCTTTTTTTTTTTTTTTTGAAAATGAATACTTAATTCATTAAATCAATAGCAAGACAATCAACAAGAAAAGAGGGAGGAGCGTCTAGCCACTCCCCGCAACCTGACACAGAAATGGCCTCCCTAGCAACAGTATGGGCGGCACAATTCGCAAATCGTCTAACAAAACCAAATTGGACATCATTTATCGTGGATGCCAATTCTTTAATATCGTCAACTAGAATACCAAAAGCAGAATGAAAAGAACTACAAGATAAAGCATTAAAAAGTAGCTGGGAGTCAGTTTCCACGTCAACTGTTCCCATCCCAGTATCCTTAAGCCAACTGAGTGCCTCTCGCATACCCATTGCCTCAGCTTGCTTCACCCCTAGAATTCCATGCAATTGGACACTTTTGGCCGCAAGAAAATGACCATCATCATCCCGTAACACCCACCCTAATCCCATAACGTTTTCATCAAAATTTATCGTCGCATCCGTGTTCATTTTTAATCTTCCACGCAAGGGCTTCCTCCACTTCACCTCATGGGTTCTGGGGTTCAACACACATGTGGGTTCGTTCGCCGCTCTCCAATTTGCTAGCAATGAGCCTGCACGTTGCAAAATCATATTCATATCAAATGAAATCCCATTCCAAATATAGTCATTCCTACTTGACCACAATCCCCAGCAAGTCATCACAAACTGGTCTAACATTTCCCCTTTCAAACAATTGACACAATAAAAAAACCAAGCAGTGGTATTAATACTCGTTAAATGACCAATCATGACCCCCAAAGTAAACCACAACTTCTTAACTTCACGACATGTCACAAACAAATGGTATGCACTCTCTTCCTCAACCCCACACATATGACACATTACAGCACAATGAACATGCCTGACTAATAACGCATCACGAGTAGGTAGATGAGAAGAAGCTAATTGCCAACAGAAAGTCTTAACCTTTGGTGGGATATGCAAAGCCCAAATTTTAGTCCACGGCTGGTCATCCTGAACTTGACTCGACAGACGTCGGTAGCAAGATTTGACTGTGTACTCACCCTTGTGATCCCAATGCCAAGACCACGTATCATGGGGTTTCCGTCTGCTAATAGGAATTTTTAATATCAGGTTCGCATCATGGGGTTCAAAAATATCATTAACACAGTCCACATCCCAATACGTACCTTGATCATTCATTAATGAAGCCATTGGGGCACTAGATATGGAATCATGCAAAACAGTTTGGATATAAGGGTTACTATCGGTTGGCAGCCATGCATCATTCCCAATTACTGTATCAAGCCCATCTCCAATGCAACGCCTACACCCATCTCGTATAATCTCCTGAACCGCCAACATTCCTCTCCAAATAAAAGAGGGGCTATTACCCTCCTTCGCGCCAAAAAAATTGGTGGTTGGATAATAACGGGCTTTATAAACACGAGCAACTAAAGAAGCAGGGTTCGTTACTAACCTCCACGCTTGTTTTCCCAACAAAGCGAGGTTCATCTCATGAAGCACACGAAACCCCAGCCCACCATTTGCTTTCGGAGTACACAATCCCTTCCACGTTCGCCAACGAATCCCTTTCCCACTACCAACCATACCAGTCCACCAATACTCGTTCATAATTGTTTCGATTTCTTTGCAGAGGCCCACTGGCAAGAAGAAAACCATCATCGCATAAGCTGGCATTGCCTGAATCACATTCTTTAGCAAAACTTCACGACCTGCACGAGATAAAAATCTAGCATTCCAGGTTCTTATCAGCTCAAGTATACGAGTCTTCAAGAACCCCAAAATTTCCTTTTTCCTCCTCCCCACCAAGGATGGAAGGCATTATAATGATTCGTACCCCCGCCCCGTTTTTTGGGCGGCTTTACGCGACACCTCTAGGGATAGGTGCCGCGTAAAGTCAATTAATATTATATTAATTTACTTTACGCGGCACCTACAAAGAGCAGGTGCCGCGTAAAGTCTCCTAATAACTTTTTATTTTTATTTATTTTATTTTATTGAGAATCCACTACTAAACAGGTGTAGTGTAAAATGATGATTATATGATCAATTTTGTACTAGTGATTCAATCAAATAACACATCCTAATAAATGAAATAATGATAATTCATAAGTCATAATGTCATAGCAATATTTAAAATTAAAATACACAAATACTCCGTATGTAATACTCAAATAGTTCTCATCCAAAGATTCAAAGTAGCAAACTATAAAAAATAACTAATGAATCATTATGCATCTCGCATGGCCGTATCTATTTCAGCTTTGACTAATAAAATTTGGCTTGGGTTATTATTTTATTTATGCATCACTGTGAATTGTATACTACTGTTGTGTAGAAGGATCTGGTAATAATAATTATTAATTAAGGAAGTATGAAATAAATCAAATAAATGAATAATTATCACCGAGTAATTAATAAAAAGGATTCAATGAATAAATTAGATTAACTAATGTAAGAAATTAAAAGTTTAAAATTTAAAACTTACCGTAGCAGTCCAGACTCTAACGACTGATCAAAATCGAAATAACTCAGTCAAAATCGAATGAAATCGGCCGACTCGGACGAGTTGGTCGAACTCGGCCGATTTCGCCGCCTAGCCGACTGGCTGATTTTTTGCCGCCTAACAATGAAAACGGAACAACCTAGGGACGCTTAGCGCCTAGGTCGAATATTTTTACAACACTGCTCATAATAATAACTATGACGACCCAAATTATGTTAACTACCTGACCCGCTTCATGAATTAAGACCGGTGAGATGATCTCACACATATTTGTGTAGAAGAAAAAAACGTAGCCAAGGACCTTGTAGTCCAGTAGCATCAAACTCTTCCCTTTATACGGGAGGTGGTGGGTTCGAGTCTCAGTGGAGGCAATACTAACTCTTGTGCTTAATATAATACTGCATTGTAATAGAGTTAGTAGTATTCAAAAAAGAAGAAAAAAACGCAAGGGTTGGCTATAAGAAAAACATTTGACCAATGCCATAATTAATAAACGCATTCATTATATACACTGTACTCTAAATGAAATTACGTACTAGGGTTTTGACTTTTCAGCCTTGGGCACATATATGTGTTGACCCAATACAACTCAATCAAATTAGTTCATACAAAAATTATTATTCAAATATAAATATCAAATTGAAATTACAACGAAACATATTAAAGAGAAAATGTCAAAAGAGTTTTAATTTAGATGGATAAAGGAGGCCATTTATTTAAAATAATAAGGATAAAGATGGAAAAAAGTTAATAAGCTACTAGCTTATTTTTGAAAAGTTACCTAAAGTAGCGTTTCAAAATAAGTTCTTATTTTAAACTACTAGCTTATTTTGAGAACATTACCAAACAAAGCTTATATCTTATTAGTAGCTTAAAATAAGCTATAAGCTCTTAAATAAGTTCTGCCAAACAGAGTCCTAGATACACTCAAACTTTTAATAAAATCTTAAATTCAGACCTTATAAATGATATAAAACATTACCTTTTACACATAATACAATCCAAAAATTTTGGAAGAAGTTTTAAATTTGTACCAGTTATCATTATATGGACACTTTAGATTATTTTTTTCACACACACATATATAGAAAATCTTATCAAGTAGTATACAACAAAAAATACACAAGTACTATATATATTACATTCTTTTTAGATGGTACGAATTGTACACGTACAACAATAAATACTTTTATTGTACGAATTGTAAGATGACTGGTCAGAATGTTTTTTTCTTAGAATGTCTCCAGCAAGATCATTCTATTTTTAGGTAAAAAGAGAAACATGCAAACATTATCTAATATTATAATATATTTTGGATAAATTTATGAGAAATAAATCGCATTAAAAATCCAAATGTAGGAGACATAAATCGCACTAGAAAAGTCATATATAATGAATTCAACTGAGAAAGTATTGATAAGAAGTGGAATTAAGCCTATAGTCTTCAATTGGAACTAATGAACTATCAAAGTGGGCCAAAACGTAACCCGTGAGGCGGGTTAGAATCATGAAAAAATAGGCCCGTAAATATGCGGGCTTAACGGGGTGGGCTGAATTTGACCCGCAACCAACGCGGGCCAAATACTCATAATTAAAAAGAGTGTGTGCATATATATATATATATATATATATATTGATTGTATGTATGTCATTCTTGTCATCTTTATAGTTTTGTATGTCATTCTTGTCATCTTTATAGTTTTTTACTTAATTTAACATGAAAGTAATTTAAAAAAAAAAAAAAAAGCTAGTGGGGCTTGCCAACCCGCGCGAGACGGTCTAGGATTGCATGAATCCTATCGCGGGCCTTACGGGCCAGTCCGCAAAAAATTATGCCCGCAATGGGACGGGTCGACCCCGCTTTGACAATCTTCATATATGACAATTTTAATTTGTTCTACCCACTCGTCGATGTTAGAATAATTATTATCATTATCTGAGCAGTTGAAACTGCTCCTTATATTATCTAACCAATAAAAGAATTATTATCATTATTAAATATAAATAAATATTTATGAGCCATAGAAAAATAATAATGAATAATATAATAACAATGATAATTATTCTAACATTCTCCCACTTGGCTCATAAAGCATAAATTTAATAATGAACGTGAACATAATATGCATAGTATAAGCTAATTCCTTCGTTACATTGGTCAGAACATAAGTTATCATTCAGTTAGAAACTAATAAGAATCATGACGGTAATACGTCACTAATTTAACGCAGTCTCTTCCATGTATCACAATATTAATTTCAAACTTAATAAGACTCATAATAATAATTTTCATGATGGTCCATGATAATGTCTTTGTCACAGACAAATCCTGTTCATATTGACATAAAACATTCATGTATATATACTTCAAAACTAAACAGGATACTTAATACAGGAACAAAATTATATTGAGCTCCAAGTATCAAAAATACCAAAAACACAAACATTAACATAATGTTAACTGTTTTCAATAACACCCATTCTCTCAACATGCTCATTAAATGCCTTTGGTGGCAAGGCTTTAGTTAATGGGTCTGCAATCATTAATCTAGTGCTAATGTGTTCAATTGATACTCTTCGTTCCTGAACATCTTCTTTAACGGAAAGATACTTCATATCAATATGTTTAGCACCGCTTGTATACTTGTCATTTTTAGAAAAGAAGACTGCTGCGGCATTATTATCACAATAAATTTTCAGTGGCTTGGCAATACTGTCGACAATTCCAAGTCCTGAAATAAAATTCCGCAGCCACAACCCATGATTTGTGGCCATAAAACATGCCACAAACTCAGCTTCCATAGTGGATGCAGCAATGACAGTCTGCTTCGCACTTTTACTCCTCAAGGCGATCGGACCGCTTATAAGTAAGCATGTACTCCTTTGTGCCTTGTAAGTATCTCAACACCTTCTTTGCAGCCTTCTAGTGATCCATACCAGGATTGCTTTGATATCTACCAAGCATCCTGACAGCAAAGCTAATGTCTGGTCGGTTACATGTTTGAGCATACATCAAACTCCCAACGACAGATGCATAAGGAATATTTTCCATTTCCTTTCGCTCCAATTCATTCTTAGGGCATTGCATAAGACTGAACTTATCTCCCTTCTGAATTGGAGCAACAGATGCAGAGCACATTTTCATTCTAAATTTTTCTAAGACTTTGTTAATATATGCTTTCTGAGACAATCCTAACACTCCTTGTGATCTATTTCGAAATATTTCAATTCCAATCACAAAGGATGCCTCACCCATATCTTTCATTTCAAAGTTCTTAGAAAGAAACATCTTGGTCTCATGCATTAAACCAAGATCATTAGTCGCAAGCAAAATATCATTGACATACAGAATCAAAAATATAAACTTGCTCCCACTGACCTTCAGATATATACACTGATCAACAGTGTTTTCCTTAAATCCAAAGGACATTACAGTATCATTAAACTTAAGATACCATTGTCGACAAGCTTGTCTAAGTCCGTATATCGATCTGTTAAGTTTACACACCATGTGTTCCTTTCCTTCAACTGAAAAACCCTCAGGTTGATTCATGTAAATTTCTTCTTCTTAATTCCCATTCAGAAAGATTGTTTTCACATCCATTTGATGCAGCTCTAAGTCATAATGAGCTACTAGTGCCATAATTATTCTAAATGAATCTTTCTTTGAAACAGGCGAAAATGTTTCATTGAAATCAATACCATCGTTCTGAGTAAAACCTTTGGCAACAAGTTTGGCCTTGTACCGTTCGATATTGTCATTTGAGTCGTGTTTAGTCTTAAAAACCCATTTACAGCCAACTGGCTTACAACCTTCAGGCAATTCAACAAGATTCCATGTGACACCCCAACCTCACACAAGCTGAGATAGATAAAAACTCAACACAACAGCTGCCTATCTCAACCAACAACAGAACATAGCGGAAGCGAATTTAAAACCTAAGGGGCGTCATGCCACATCTAGGTAAGATAACACAGCCTAGATGCACATGCTAACCATAAAAGTTGAACTGTATAAACGATAATCCTTAAATATATCTCAAACATCCAACAACCAAACCAAAGTATATAGAATTCTCAAAACGGCACACAGGCCAAAGCATAAGTCTAAAACATAACCACTATCTAAGCCTCCTCCGGCGGGTATAGCTCTATCGCGCTCACGCATAGACTTTAAGGCAAACCTGGAAAACACACAAAGAACCATTAGCAAAAGACTGCTAAGTAACCACCATTCACACCCGCAAGGAAGTATAGATATACATAAGTTGGTAAATAGGTTTACACACCCGTATAGAATATAAACACCAACAAACTATTCATAGTTCAAAACAGATACTCAACAACAATAAGCTGAATGAATCATAAACCAAGACTCATCCAAACGAAGCCAATAATCCAATAACGAGAGTACAATACAACGAATCCATAACGAGTTACTAACTGAACAACAACCATAAAGAATCCAACCAACCATAACCAAGAACGACAAGATATCAACCGAATAAACAAAGGAAGTCACGAATATATCAACCAAGAAAGGAATCCCAACTTCAACCTCCAATCCCTCATACCAACCATCATACCAAGTCAATCACATAGTCAGAAGTCAGAAGTCAAGAGTCAAACCCGGAAAACCGGTACGCAGGGGTGATGAGCCCAATCACAGGGACCGAAGTCCAATCACGGGGACCGTAGTCCAATCACAGGGACCGTAGTCCAATCATAGGGGTAATGAACCCAATCACAGGGGTAATGAACCCAATCACAGGGACCGAAGTCCAATCACAGGGACCTAAGTCCAATCACAGGGGCAAGAGCCCAATCACAGGGGTAATCAACCCAAAGTCAAGAGTCAACAACCAATAGTAGCACAGTCAAATCACCCAACAACCACCAAGAGATACTCAAAGATCCACCACCACATACTCATACTCAACTCAGCCCAAGAACCATCACTCAGAGTGTTCATCTCAGATATGAACACCAACCAACTTCCAAATAACAACATCAAGGATTCAACCAACCAAATAACAGACTCATATCGTGGACTAAGAGGTATGAATAAATACTCAGAATCAAGGTAACATATTCAATAGGATACTCCAACAACTCAGAATGAAAGAGGAAACAAACCACGGATCACTCACCAATCACTACCACCTTACTCTCACGGAAGACCCCAGCGGTTACATTTTCCCGCTAGAGAACCCCGCAAGAGTAATTCCCACATACCGAATCAGACTCAGCTCAGAATACAAAGAGATACTCCAGAATACAAAGATCATATCACAATACACCAATATTCATCTAATCAGAGGCCAAATAACATGGAAATCCAACCAACAATTAATCATAACAACACTAGGCAAAGGATCAAGACACAAGTCCAAGAATCCAATAGACACGATCAATAATAAGCTAATAATCAAGAAGTTTCAGGATTTCCGAATCACCATATAATATCATATAGAGCGAGAGTGTAAAAATAGATTTTGATGGACATAGTGATTACCTTCGAAGCGTAATTAATCCAAAAGCATACTTAATCCATAGCAACTCTAAACTCAAAGCTCGGTTCATAATCGTGAACCTGAAGAATTAATATAACCTAACACCATTACTAAGGCTATTAAAACAATATTGATATTCCTAATCGGTCCACTATAACCTATAATCCATGCTCAAGGCTAACTATAATATGACCATAAGAATTAATACTTAATATAATACTAACTAGTACAAGGATATGACCAATACTAATCTAAACTTAACTATAATATTATAACTAATCTATCTTAAGCTATACTATTAATTTACACCAAGACTATAAGCTTATATCAACCAAAATATTACCTTAGTCCAGAATGCCAAAGCCAGGGTTCGATCCCAGCCCTCCCGCTTCACACACGCGCACCAAGCCACTACACTGCTTCAGTTCATTTGGTTAGATCCGCAACCACAAGACTATGACCTTTGTATGCTTGCCGGCCTTCACAGACGGACGACGAACAAGCCGCTGCCATGCGCCGTTGCTGCACTGCTTCGCCCTTCGAACGGAGAGGTGGTGCCCGCCGATGTACTCCGCCACAACCTAATGGAAGAGAGGCCTCCGTCGTCCTCTGCCGTTGAAACGTGTCGCCACCACGCGGCTCTGCTTACACACTCACTGCCGGCGAGGGGAGAAGGGCCAACGCTCTGGGAGGAAGACGAAGGCTGCCGGTGCTCTGCCCGCCCCGGGTGGCCGTCGACGACGAAGCCTGCCGCTACCGTCGACTGTCGAAGGAGGCCGCCCCAAGGTCGTCGTTGCTGTTGCTTCGTCGCGGAGAGGAAAAATGGGGAGATGGTGCACAGAGGCCTATAGCTACTGCTATTGCTTTGCGTTGGTGAAGTCGGAGGCCGGTGATGGAGCTCAACCCACGCTTGCCAATACTACCGTCGGAAAACCACCGTTGTTGTTGTTGGTGAACGGCCGAGAAGCAGAGAAGGAAGCGAGCCGCAGTCGTTGCCTGCCGGAGGTTGAACCGAAGAAGTCGGGTGAGCTCCCGGGATCCAAATGGCGTCGCTGGAGAGACCATTGCTACTGCTTAAGACCGATCGCCACGACGAGCTTCTTAACATTCTGACCGGAGGATGGGATGGAAGGTTAGTGGTGCTTGGTTGGGGTTCATGGTGGCTGCTTGTTGGTTTTAACAGAGAGAGGAGACAGAGCCAGCGAAGAAGGCAAGAGGCAGGGATTATTTGGCTGCTGCAATTTCATGAACGTGTATAGTATATTCCTACTATACATGGTAGGGTTACCAAAAGGGGAAAGTGGATTAAGCTACAAATGGTAAGTGGGTCAAGTAAACATTTGGGCTCATATAACTTGGACTCTAGACTAATCATAGCCTATAAAATAAATTTATAATTATGGGCTTAGTATAGTTTTAAGTAAATATAATTTATATGGGCTCAAGAATAATCATAGTCTATAAAACACTTATATATAATTATGGGCTCAATAATAATATTTATGCGGGAACTATATGTATATGTATAACTATAGAAATATTGGGCTATAGACTTTATTATTAATCATATCAATAAACTATATATATATACAAGAGTATATAATCCCAAGCCCATAGGAAATAATTATACTTATAATTATTTAAATAATTATTTAATAAGAAAATAACCCCTTATAATATTCAAAAGAGTAGTACGAATTTTCGGGGTGTTACATTCCATACTTCATTATGTTCCATCGATTTTAACACATCTTTCATGGCTTCGACCCATTTAGAAGAATTAGGACTATTTATAGCCTGTGAAAATGAAACTGGATCTTTATCAATTCCAATATCGAAATCTGATTATTGAAGATAAACTATATAATCATCAGATATAGCAGATCTCCTTTGTCTTTGAGATCTTCTTAATGCTACTTCTGTAGGAATATCATTCGTGGGTTCACTGTTAACTTCATCATGGAGTGGTTGATCATTAATTTGTTGTTCAGGCAAGTCATTAAATTGTTCGTTCGTTGCAGGATGAACAATCTAAGTAACCCCAGGTAAAGTAATTTGACGCACATGAACAACAAATTGAGAAGAAGTTATTGGAGAATCTTGCACCGTAACTTCTTTAAGTTCCACTTTTTGTGGTCCAGCACTCCCACTTATGTTATCATTCTCAATGAACTTGGCATTTCCAGTTTCAACAATTCTTGTAGTATGGCTAGGACAATAAAATCTATACCCTTTAGATTTATCTGGATAACCAATGAAAAATCCACTAGTTGTTAATTCTTGAGTCCAGTTTCTTTTCATGTGGATTATAAATGTGTATCTCCGCCGGGCATCCCCAAACATGAAGGTGCCTTAAACTGGGTTTCCTTCCAGTCCACAGTTCAAAAGGTGTTTTTGAAACTGCCTTGCTAGGAACCCTGTTTAATAAATAAGTGGCGGTTTTTAAAGCATATGCCCACAATGATAAGGGTAAAGAAGAATAGCTCATCATACTCCTAACCATTTCCATTAAGGTTCGATTACGCCTTTCTGCAACACCCCATTTTGTTGCGGTGTTCCGGGCATTGTGTATTGAGCACAAATACCACGTCTTTCAAGAAATTTAGCAAATGGACCAGGACATTGTCCACTTTCATTATATTTCCCATAATATTCACCACCCCTATCAAACCTTATAATTTTCACCTTTCTGTCTAATTGTCTTTCAACCTCTTCAACAAATACCTCTTAAGGCCTTTATTGATTGAGATTTTTCATGCAACAAATAGACATAACCATAACGTGAAAAATCATCAATAAATGTGATGAAATATTTTTCTTTTCCGAAAGTTGGAACATCAAAAGGTCCACATATATCAGTGTGTATAATTTCAAGGAGCTGTGTGCTTCTTGTGGCTGCATTCTTATTTGTGTGATTTGAATGTTTTCCTTTAATACAATCCACACAAATACCGAGATCAGTAAAATCAAATTCAGGAAGAATTTCATTCTTTACAAGTCTTTGAATACTTTCCTTGGATATGTGACCCAAACGTTTATGCCACAAGTAAGCTGATCTTTCATCAACTAAACTTCGTTTAGTTCCAATACTATGATGCATGGTTAAAAGAGTTTCAGCCAAAAGATTGTCAAGATTTAATTTGTACAAACC
>NXFB01000575.1:7906-19073 GCA_002525835.2 Ipomoea batatas | reverse complement strand
TTTTAACTCTTGGGGTGGATGAATCATGGAGGACGGTGACTACAGAAAACTCCTTCCTCCCTCGCAAGCACATTGCTAGTGTTCAAATTGGTGGTATTATCTATTTGATAAACTTTAAGATAAATTCCAGGGATGAACAAGAAATAGTTGTATTTGATATTGGAAAGGAAACTTTAATTACGATGATAACTTTTCCCTATATATTCCAACACTGGGGTGGTTCGCCGACTCATTCATCATGGGTGAAATTAAATGGTCGACTAGTATATATTTTTGTTGATGATGTAAAAGGAAGGATCCAAATATCTGTTTGTACTTTGGATGAATCAATGGGACCGGGGTGGGACAAACATGAGGTTCCTCTTACATTGGAAGGGGCAAAAATCATTAGTGAATTGAAGCTGAATCGATGAGTTTTACAGTTAATAGTATTGGGGAAATTGTATTCTTGATTCAAGCCAGGAGTATGTCTCCTAAAATTTTAATTTATGCACGTGGAACACAATTATGGAGAAAGTTTGAGATTAATGGTTGTTCACCTGTTGAAAATTTGAGCAGGATTATTGTGCATGTTATAGAAGAGAAAGTATATTTTTCCGAATGAATTAGAAGATGGATCGGATTGGAGTTAAGCTAAAGCATATTTTTTGGAATGAATTGAAAGCTTCCGTACGTGTATGTTAGCCAAGGCCAAAGGGAAGAAATTAAAGTATATTATTGAGTCTGAATGAATTAGAATATTTAGTTTATTTTCATAATCTGCCCATCTTGTATTACTTTTATCAAAATGCACTTATTAATTTATATTAATTTTATATTATTGTTTTATTGTGTTATTTAATTTCCTTGCCAAACGAAAAGTTGTGGCCTATTTGATACTTCTTTCTTTTTCTTTTTCTTTTTCTTTTTCTTTTTTTTTTTAAAAAATTATTTCCTGTTCTTGTAACATAACTCTGATGAATGCAAAAATGAATTATGGAAATTAATTATCACCACTGTAAGTGTAAGCTAAGGCAAGGATATTAAATTAAAATCTAAATAATAACCATACAGATGGAGGGTTACTCGCATAGAGAGAGAACTGAGCATGAAGCCGAAGTGAGTAATTTTTTACTTTCAAATCATTTGTTGAGTTTCTAAAATTACCTTTAATTGAAAAGACACAATACCTAAGAACATTATGAGAGTGCTAAAACTATATTTTTAATATATGAATGCATATATTGGACCTGATTGAATAATTTTAGGTCGAAGAAACTCAAATCTAGGGCAAGGATGCTGACCCCGGGGTTGGCCAAGGAGTGTTGGGTTAGGGTTCGGGTCGACATATGAGGTCGGAGAAACGGGGTCAACTAATATTCAATTATTCATTACAACTATTATGACTATTACGAGTTCCCACTTTATTTGGGAAGCATCCGAGTCATTATGTGCGTTATTGAAGTATGTAGCCATATCATTAAAGTTTCTCCTTAGTTATATAAAGAGGTAATTCCATTTTTTGCCATAGATTTATAGGTGGCAATCCATATTAAGTCATTTTTTATTAAAACAATCACTTTTGGTCCTAGTATTATTGTGGCATTACCATTTTTGGTCGTTAAATAAACGGGCATTTCGGTCTTTAATTATAAATTTTTTTCAAAAAAAAAATAAGCGTAAAAAATATAGCGGTTCAATCTACTTTGTATAAAAAGGATTAAAATGTTTTTGTATTTAACGACATTTCAACAATTTTATGAAAGAGAACTAAAAATGTTCATGCATGCCACAATAATAATAGGACTAAATGAAAATGTTCTAATAAAAATGGACTATTACACATAAATCTAGGATAAAAAATGGAATTAACTCGTTATATAAATATGCATCCATCCGTATTACTTATTAGAAGGACATTTAGTATGTGTTTGGTTGGTGGGTTTAGGCATAAGGTATGTGTATTAAAGTGATTGCTTGTGTTTGGTTAATAGGTTTTGTGAATGCTATTATGGGTTTGGAATACCCCATTAATGAGAAAACCCATACCCTTATTAAATAAGGGTTTCATCTTCCTTCCTCCTTTCTTCCCCAACTATTAATAATCATTATCATTCCACCCAATTACTAAACATGCTAAATACTTTCACCAAAACCCATTATCATTACCAAGTATTTGATACACATTCCGATTCCGATTCCCATGTGCGAACCAAACACACCCTTAATTTTGTCTTATTCACATACTTACTTTGTACTAATGACTAAAAATGAATCGAACCAAATTATATAAAAAAATATTATAAATAACATTTTTTGATACAAAGAAAATGAGAATAATCCACCAAACTATATAAAGTTTTGTTCCATGTGTTGACTAGAAAGGGTTGCAGATGTCTTTTTCTTTTTCTTTCTTTTTAGAAAAGTGTTAAATAGACCCTTGAATTTTACTTAAAAAGTCAATTAGGCCCTTAAACATTTTAAAGTTGCGATTAAATTCATCAACATTATATTGTATTTTGGTGCAATGAAGCTTAAAAATAAGTTAATGACTTGTGATAGTAGATCACTAGGGTTCTAGCTTGGCTACACTCCGGCTCTATTTCCGACAAGAAAACAACCGACGACCATTGCCAAAACTCATATAAATTTATAATTCATTTCATTTTCTATAATCAACCTGCTTGAATTAAAGGCAAAATCAACATTGACAACAAAAATAATTGGTATATAGGATATAGTCATATAGTCATTTTTAAAAATGCTTATGCACAAAGTGGCAAACTATTTAACTACATGCATTATGCACAAAGTATTCGGACTACTTGCAAAGTCATTGTTGTTACTATCATGTAAACAAGTTATAAAACTATAACAAAAGGTACTACTCATTAACCTTCTAAAAATGTAATAAATATTACTTTGTATTATTTTGTTCAATACTTCACATGAGAATGTACGACACAAATCTCATAACACATGAAACATGTAGAAGAAAAAACTATCATTATCAAATATCAATAGACGCTTGCAAGATTAAGAGTTCAAAGTACAAATAAGATTCTAGCCATATAGACAAACACAACGAGACAAATCACAACTCCCTACACCATAATCTCATTGCATAACGCTGGTTTCTCAACTTCGATAATCACTTCTTTCATTATATTGTTGAGAAGCATTGCCCCCTTTCTAGCCCAAATGCAAGGGAATATGTGCCTTTGTATGTAATCAATGCAACAAAATTCTTCTCCAACAAAACGGAACAATTCGAAAGTTTGTTCACGATCTAAGTGCTTCCCCAATAGAGCAACTTTTATAGTTTAATTTGTAATAAAATTGATGCTAACATAATAACATTTGGTATGTTCATGATCTAAGTGCTTCCCCAATAGAGCAACTTTTATAGTTTGTAATAAAATTTATGCTAACATAGTAACATTTCGAATGTTCATGATCTAAGTGCTTCCACAATAGAGCAACTTTTACAATTTGTAATAAAATTTATGCTAACATAGTAACATGGAAGATAGAGAGAGGTAAGTGAGAGAAGATGAAAATTATTCCTACAAATATGGGATTTTCGCAAAAAGTGGGACCCGCTACAAATTACTATTAGCTACCTGTCTCTCGCGTGAGAGTCACGGGTACGCTCAATAAGTCAATAGGCTCATTTCTGGTCCTATTTATGACTCTTTTTTTTTTTTGAAATCAGACTTTTTTTTGTTTCATTTTTCTTTTTTTCTCTTTTTTCTCATATTCTATTTTTTAATTATATTTTCAAAAACTTCTCAAAAACTCTACTATTATTGAAGATGCTAGTTGGTCACAGTAAAATTTGCCCACTAGCTAGGCATAGGCTTATGGCATTATTTAACTTTTGTCCTCTAGCTAGGCATGGGATGATGTGACCCAGAAATGATCAAATTAACGGTACGGTTGTGCAGTCCTAAAAAATGGTATGGTCGTATGGATAAACTTTTACTTATCCTTATCTAATTGTACTATATGCCATTAAATAAAAAAGATGAGATATAATTTCCATGATCAATTTTTTTATCATTATATTAAAAATTATATTTAATAGTGAAGATACAAAATTATATTTCTATGTTCGAGTAACAACTAGTGTCATGTTCCGATGATAAGTAGCCCCACTTGCACAACATAATGGATTAATGAGTGTTTACTACTACTCAAAAATTTTAACTAATAATTAAGATGCAACTTTAATAGTTAGTACTATATTTTGATGACAAAATGTTGGACGCGACTCTCCAAACCTTCTAAGACCATCCACATATGTGATCTTTACTCAAATTTTGCAGAACACAAAAACTACCACATGATTTTTAACTGATGTGAATGGTGATTTTTTCAAAAATTTTACTCCTACAAAAACAAAGTTGTAGGAGTATTTTTTTAAAAAAAATCTAAAGTGCGCAAGTGGAGCGCACTTTGCGCCCCAAGCGGACCCGTGTTCCACACTCGCCCACTGGGATGATTCAGAGTGGCCACCAGCTGGCGGCCACTTGGACTAAAAGACATATTCTTTATTTTTTTAATTTTTTAAAAAAATTTGTCAAATTCTTTTTTGTCGTCTTCTTTTTTCCCTCGCTCTTCTCACTCCTATTTTGCACTTAAAAAATCACAAAAAGTTTTGATTATTAAATGGATGCTCTAATTGCCAAAGACCTTGTGGTTAAGTGGCATTCGGTGTCCCAATTAACACTTCTACATGGATGATAGGAGTGGGTTCAAGCCTCAGCGGAGGCAACTGTTCAGTAGGTTGAGAAAATACTACAAGTCAGTAGTACTCAAAACAAAAATAGATGCTCTAATTAAGCCTATGTTCTACATAGCACACTATCATTTCTAGTTTCATTCCATATGCACTTTTTGAACAAATTTAGCAACGACTTAGTGACGAAAATTTCTGTCACTAAATATAAGGATTGATATTTTTTCCTTATTTACGTTGCTAAATTATTTGGTTGCTTTATGACTTGGTAACCATTTAGCGACAAAATAATGACGAATTTTGATTTATGTCGCTAATTACCAATAGAATCCAAAATCTGCTACTAGTTTTTGTTTTAATTAACATTTTCTAAGATTTTTTTTTTAAAACTAGAAATGTCTACCCATTTTGAAATCCATCACTAATCGGTTGGTAAAAAATGTGTGCCAACTTTTGGCGTTATCTTTACGGTCATCGCTATTTTGTCATTAGTTTAGCTACGGATTAAATCAGTTATTCCATCTGTTTCATTGTTCAAACTAATTCTTTATTTATTGTTTATTTTATTCAGTAATTTTTAATTATTTTTAAATTTAATTTTTTGTGTTTAATAGTACTTGTATGATAGTTTCTAAATATATAAACTATATATATATACTAATATTAAATGTAATATTATTAAATATTAAATTAAAAATAACTTCACTCAAGTCTCATCAAACAAATTAGACAAAAAATTGGACGGAGGGAATATTAAATTTATCGTTATTCTGTATTATTTCTAGTGTATGTGATATCCTTACCAAACTTTTTAATCGTGTAGTTGTATTCAATCTTAAAATTATTTTTTTAATCTAAATCAATCAAAATGTATCTGTCAGCATTAAATGAAATATGGATAAGAACAAAATAGTATTACTCTTTGAAAATGTGATCTTATAAATAGCAGGCCAAACAAGCAATTCTTATTTCAACCAGCATCTGCCCACTGCCGGTCTACTTGAATGGTATGGCTGATATATTTTTAGTGGATTAAATTATGGGAGCAAAATATGTTTAATTTCTACTATACCTTACATACTCCAATGTTCATGTTCTTTATTGGCATATTCCTATATATAATCCTGCTTATGTTTAAGACTTAGCTTGCACTTTATTACTATGGACAAGCAAGTTCACTCATTTTTAGATCATGTTTTTAATTTTGATTCTTTTTTTATTTAATTTGAATTAAGGTTATGGATTATGGCACCGGGGAGAGATAGAATCAGTCAACTTCCGGCAGACATACTTGACCACATCTTGGGATTGTTGCCAATTAAAAATGCTGCTAGAACTGCGGTTTTATCTTCCATTTGGAGAGGTGGTTGGTCCAGTCTTACACAACTGAACTTTGATGATCACTTCTTTTGTCACATTGATAGGAAATATCACTTAAAATATCACCGTGTTAAAAAATGTAACAAGGAATATGCCCCAAGTTTGTATGTGATCAACAAAGTTCTCCTGCAGCATAATGGAACTATTCGGAAATTAGTTCTCAACTTTTCTAATGTTGGGAAACTTACATATCGGTATCGATTTTTTGACTTTGACCAATGGCTACTTTTAGTCGCAAAGAAAGGTGTTGAAGATATGTACATTGGTTTCGATGAAAAGGCATATAGGTTGCCATCCTGCATATTTTCTTGTTTAACCCTCAAGAGATCAGATTGCATCTGTATGGTGTCATTATTGAACCAATGGATTTACCTCACATATTACCAAATGTCGCTTCACTTTGTTTTGAGCAAGTTGACTTCGGTACTAGAAATCTCCTACATCGTACTGTTGATGTTCCTATTCTCGAGAATATGTCATTTCTCAGCTGTCAAAATATATTTTATTTTAACATTACTGCTCGAAAGTTGTGTGGTCTAAAAATCAAATGTTGCTCTTCTAATGTCCCTGACAAATTGCTCCCAGTAAACTTGGGCTTGAAATCTATTGTGACTTTTGAATTGGAAGGTTCTCTCCAGGTATTTAGCTGGATATTTTTCATTGGACTATTATTTATTTATAACTTTTTTTTAGGAACTGATGTTTCTTTCTTTATTTTGATTTTGAAGGAATTTGATAAAGAGTTCACTAAGTTGGGATTTCAACTAAATGTGGAATACCTTAAGCTGTCATGTTTTTCTTACAAAAGTGACGTTACAAGTTGTGCATTAGTTCGTTTGTTGCGATTATGCCCGAAATTATGCAAACTCGAGATAAATTTATCACAGGTAATCTTAATTTTGATGGATAAATTTTTCATTTATTCAACGATATTTTTGTTGTTTCTGTATTGTTTTGCGTTTGTTTGTAAACCTAATCTGATTTGAATATTTTTAATTTATGATGTTTTTTTTATAGCTTGAGGTGGTGACATTTGATTGTGTCGACGCATAGTTGAAACTTTTGGAAAAACTTCATTCTGCAACTAGAACAAATAAGATGCTTCAAGCTTTGAAGGTTACCTCATTTACAGGGTCAAAAATTGAACTCCTTTTCATTGCGAAGCTACTTGCGAGCTTTTCAACACTCAAGAAGGTTGTCATTGTTCATAAGTATTACTGCAACAAGAAGGAGGATAGAATTACGAAGGAGCTTTTGCATTTTCTTGGTATCTCAACAGAAATTATTTTTGTTGAAAGTATTTTTATTTAATGGGTATGTTTCAAATTATTTTTGTCTAGTGGTATGTTTGAAATTATTTTTGTTCAATAGTGGTGGGTATGTTTCCACGGAATGTACTAGTACATAGTACTATGTGTCTTGACTTTTGAGTGACACCAAATGAAAGGAAGGTGTTTTGTGTAATATAAATAATTATTTGTGTAATGCCGTTATTGTGATATTATTACTTGATTTTCAATTTGATCATATTTCTTTTCTTTTCTTATTTCTTTGTGTTACTTTGGGCGTTTCGATCGCTCTTAACTTAAGAGATACTTTGATAATATATAATAAAATCTTAACAAATGTCATTTAGTCATCATTTGTTAAAAACCTCGCCAAATTCTTCTTTCTCTAATAAAAACAGCTTGAAAAAAGAAATTGAATCGTTACTTAGTGAAGCTCAATGAAGTTAAAACTATAAAAGACAATTAAAGCCGGTACGGTAAAGCTCGATGCTAGGGTGGCCAAGCAAAATTTTGTGCGAAGTATTATTTAGTCTAAAAAGAACATTTTGGCACCATGGAGAACTTGTTTCGTGCAACTAGCAACAAGACATGGTGCTATCCATCCCTTACAGCACGTTTGGTTCACGGAATGAATTTGAAGGGAATAGAAATACTATTCCATAAGGAATGGAATAGGTAACGAATAGAATATGAATTGCATTCCAGCGTTTGGTTCGCGGAAGGAATAGACTTGGGAATTGTATTCCAGCGTTTGGTTGGTTAAAGGAATAGAAATGGAATATATATTTAAAAGACATAAATGCCCTTGTACAAAATTTGTTATTATTATTATTATTATTATTATTATTATTATTATACATAAATACCCTTATAAAATAAGTAATAATAATAATAATAATAATAATAATAATAATAATAAGGACATTCATGTTATTATTAATATTAATATTATTATTATGTAATAATAAAATAAAAATTATAATAATATTAATAACAATAATAAGAAAAAAAAGGAATAATAATAATAATAATACAAATTAAAACAAAATTACATATATAATAATTTTTTTATATACAAATTGAAATTTTTGATCCCACATTGGTAACTCTCTATATAAGAGAAGCATTGCTTCTCTTTTGAAATTAACAACAGAATGAGGAAGCCTTAAAGAGCCAAAAACTCATTCATTTACAGCACGTTTGGTTCACGGAATGAATTTGAAGGAAATAGGAATACTATTCCATAAGGAATGGAATATGTAAGGAATAAAATATGAATTGTATTCCAACGTTTGGAGGGAATAGGAATACTATTCCATAAGGAATGGAATAGGTAAGGAATATAATATGAATTGTATTCCAGCGTTTGGTTCACGGAAGGAATAGACTTGGGAATTGTATTCCAGCGTTTGGTTGGATAAAGGAATAGAAATGGAATATATATTTAAAAGACATAAATGCCCTTGTACAAAATTTATTATTATTATTATTATTATTATTATTATACATAAATACCCTTATAAAATATGTAATAATAACAATAATACTAATAATAATAATAATAATAATAATAACAACAACAACAACAATAACAATAATAATAATAATAAGGACATTCATGTTATTATTAATATTAATATTAATATTATTATTATGTAATAATAAAATTAAAATTAAAATTATACTAATATTAATAACAATAATAAGAAAAAAGGAATAATAATAATAATCAAATTAAAACAAAATTACATATATAATAATTTTTTTAAATACAAATTGGAATTTTTGATCCCACATTGGTAACTTATGAAGAGAAGCATTGTTTCTCTTTTGAAATTAACAACAGGATGAAGAAGCCTTAAAGAGTCAAAAGCTCATTCATTTAAGTAACCTTAATTGTTCTTAGTTACAAGCTTTTTTTTTTAAAAATAATATAGGAGCGTTTTGGAAAAAGAAAGATCTTTCTCCAAAATGCGTCATGGGGTAAAATTGAATCTCTATTCCCCTTGCAAGGGGAAGGGGAATAGGTCATTCCCAGGAACAATGTTCCTGGGAATAAACAGTTTTACCAAACAGCGGAATAGGCCTATTATTGGAAATGTTATTCCATTCCAGGCATATTCCGCGAATCAAACGTGCCATTAGATTGTTTAGATTCAAAATTCATTTCAATCAATTTACAATTCTTTTAAAAAAAAAACAGTTACTTTCAGAATTATGTATCAATCAATCATAATATGTCATATGAGTAAAAGAATAGAGCAAAAAGTGATAAGGTGCAAATGTTACTCGAGCCAATAAGCATAGATTAGGTGTGGAGATCGATATTTGCCACACTCATTTTTCAAATTCATTTCACATGCCTTGATTCTTGACTCTTGAGACTGTTTTACATAATTTCTTTATGAGAAATCGTGTGTCGTTTACCAACTTGAAAAAATGAAAGATTTTTCAGAAAAATGAAAAATTGGTGAAGTTGTTTACTAAATTTATTCTTCCAATTTTAATCTCACCTCCATTCTTCCACTTCTTATACAAATTTGGACAAATTTAATAATATATTTTTATTAACTTTTGTTAGTTTTACACATTTAGTACTAATTTATTGAATTTGTAAGATGAAATTTAAAAATGAGAGAAATGAAAATTGAAAAACTGAAGAAATGACAAAGGAAAACTGGAGAAAAAAAATGGAAATGAAAAAACAAAAAAAATAGAGTAAAGGACCCTGTATCTTATTCACTCTTGACACAATTTAGAAGAAGGCAAAAACTCCCTCTGCTCAAACACAATGAAAAAACAAAAAAAAAATAGAGTAAAGGACCCTGTATCTTATTCACTCTTGACACAATTTAGAAGAAGGCAAAAACTCCCTCTGCTCAAACACAAATAGGCTCTTCGTTTCCCAGCTAATGACGAACAGTTTCTTCATAGTTACCCTATAGACAAAGACTTGATCTTCCTTCATCTTTGGCCCGAAACGAAGACCAGTAGACTTTATCAAAAGTGCAAGCCCAACTCAAACGGTTCTCCTCCGACGCTCTCTCCTCTTTTGGCGTTTGGATTCCAGGTTTTTCTCTCAAACCCAATTTGCTTTGCTGCTGTGTGTGTACGTATGTATGTATTTGTGTGTGTGTGTGCATACATTCTTCTGGATTTTAAAGCAATGTGGATTAAGTTTTGATTTTAAAATTTTGGGATAAAAAATTAGGTTTACATAGTTTGAATGCTAGAAATTTGTTTGTTTTGAATTCTTGTTTCTTATTTCTACTCTGCATAGTCCATGTATGATGTTTGGCATATTCCTATAAACCTGTCTGTGTTTAAGAGTTGCAATTTTATTACTATGTCCAAGTTAACCCATTTTTGGACTATGTTTTAAATTTTGATTCATTTGTTAGTTAATTTGCATAGGTTTAGGTTATTGGATTATGGCATGGGGGAGATCAAGAGATAGAATCAGTCAACTTCCCGCGGATATACTTGACCACATCTTGGGATTTTTGCCAATTAAAGATGCCGCTAAAACCGCCGTTTTATCTTCCATTTGGAGAGATGCTTGGCTTAGTCTTAGCCAACTGAATTTTGATTATGGGTTCTTTTGTTATATTTATAGAAAACATCGTCATGCTTGTATGGCAAGAAATTAGCTGTGAGCTTATACGTGATCAACAAAGTTCTGCTGCTGCACGATGGAACTATTCGGAAATTTGTTCTAAATATTTATAATGTTGGGATACATGCAATTAGGTCTCGGTCTTATGACTTCGACCAATGC
>NXFB01000574.1:43309-56768 GCA_002525835.2 Ipomoea batatas | reverse complement strand
TACAAAGTGTGAATGTAGAGTATCATATAATCATGTAAATGTAGAGTTTACAAAGTGTGAATGTAGAATATAGTGTATGTGAATGTGGAGTTTACAAAGTGTGAATGTATAGTATAGTGTATGTGAATGTAGACCCAGGTCCACCTTGCAAGGTGGACCTGGGTCCACGGCATAACAATTGCCGTGACTGGGTCACTTTCTTGCAAACGCTTTCATCCTCCATGTATTTCCGGGGCTCGAATTAAGAGGTGTTACAAATCTTTATCCGCTTCAGAAGATTCTTTGCGAGGACTTAATGGACATTCCATTGCCTTGTCTAGTCTCCGGCCACCGTGGATTAGTTTTGTTTGTGTGCTTGGGTCCTTCCCTAGACTTTGATCTATATATATAGTCCATTAGTACGTTTAATTAGTTCAAGTTATAAACTCAAAATCTCACACTATATAAAGTTAGATGCATTATTCATATTGAATTTGTTCTTTCATGCACCTCAACATAGAGTTGCCGCCCAACAATTTCCTACTAACACTTGTTAGGCTTATAACTTGCTCTAATGTCAATTGTCACTAAATCCTTACACTTGTGTTGCAGTCAGTGTCACATTTCAATGTCAAGATACTGGACTCGACTTTTCGAGCCGCCGCACAACAATAGTGTTTCTTAATGTACATATACTCGTATAGTAGTTTTTTTTTTTTTTTCCTTCACTTTGCTCCACTTGTATTTAAAAAAAAAAAAGTAGATTAGTTTCATTATTGAAAAATAAATTAGACTTTTTAATATTTTTGATTAATTTTGATATCTACTTATTACTTGATGGATGTGGACATATCACATATCCACACAAGAAAAGAAAAGAAAAGAAAAAAAAAAAAAAAGAAGCTCTTAAAGCATGGTTTCGACTGCTTCAAACCATTTTTAATTTGGATTTTGGATGATTATACATATATAGTTTTTGCAGGTTTATGGTTGACAATTGTGTGTGAGGATATATAAATTTATTCATTTAATATTTTGTTTAGTTGGTCAAATTATTTAGAAAATCCCTCTATTACGTCATATTCAACTTAGTTATTTTATTTTAGTTTTGGTCAATTTAATATCCCTTTTAAAAATTACTAAAAAATTAAAATGAAAATAATACCATCGATCAATAAACAACTAATTTTAAAAATATAACAATGATGTTAGTGCTAGCACGTAAAAAGATGCTCTTTGCCACTATAAAGTGTTTTGATGTCCAAATTTATCCATCATCACGGACCAATGGACCATCGTTCCAAAAATACATAAATTATATTATTCTAACTTATCAAATATATTATTTTAACACATAAAGTACATTATTCTAACACATAAAATACATTATCTTATTCAAAAATATCATTATTCTAAAACATTAAGTATATTATTTTAACTCATAAAATACATTATCTTACCCCAGAAATTTCATTATTCTAACACATAAAGTACATTAGAATATATTATCTTACACTAAAATGTTCATTATTCTAACACACATACGGAATAAGAATTTTTTAACATGAAAACAACGTCATTTTGGATCGTGGTTTACACCTATGTGTGGACTATTTTATGTAATGTTGCTATGATGTTTTTATTCCATAGCTTTGTGTGGGACTGAGGGATATAGGGAATTGACAGCCCAATGGCCCAACACAAAGCCCATTGGAGATGATTTTCATTTAACCCATCTAAGAAATTCAAGCCCAGGAATAAAATAAAGACAAATTATTTGGTAAACTCAAGTCTGCTTTGCAAGGTGGATTCGAATTCAAAATACACAATTTATTTACTGAATGCTTACAATTTAAATACTATAGGTTCACAACTGATTGTTAACAATTTGAATTGCACTTTGACCTATATTTAAAGGTGTATTTAACCCTTATGACTTTTATTTAAAATACAATTAATAAATTAATTTCATCCGTTTGGTCACTAATAAATTTTATCAAAATTTACATACACTCCTAACACTTTGCGGGACATGCAAAATCTAATTTTTTGCACTTTTTACCCGGTTATAACTATAAGTGGTAGAGCACTGGTAAAAATCTAGCTAATTCCAACTATAGCAATATAATACTAAGAGTGCCATCAACTGGTTGAGTTAATTTCATTACAAAATGAAATTCACACAACATAGCTTCGAACTTCGGTTTTGAGGTTTTTTTGTAAATCAAAGTATCATCAATTTATTGGATTTTCACCATACCAATATTAGAGGGTTCTACTCCTGTCAGTTGTTGGCTATTGACCTAACTCCACAAACGAACAAATAACTTAACAACCTCAGTCTCTTTGAGTCTTTTTTTGTTAAGTCATAAACCACGCAAATACAAGTCAACTAGAGAGGCTCAGGTAAGTCTTTCCCGTATAAGTTAAAAAATGGAAAATACTATGGAGGTATACATGTGATCCTAGACTTATGGTCGTTTATCTTTGTCAAACAACGCATATCCTTACTTGCTAGTGTTAGTCATATTAGTAATATTAGACTTGATTAATAATAGTTAGAGTCAGACTCCTATTCCTTAGCCTATTGTATAGGTAGTTAAGTGTAACTCCATTATCTGTAACTCTCTCTCTCACTATGAATCAATCAAGGTTTCATTTGGTATCAGAGCCATGCAAAAGGTCATGGGTTCGAATCTCCGCGTCACCCAAAAAAAAAAAGAAGACTTCCACGTGTTGCTTGGAATCCACCGCACATGTTGAGGGGGCGTGTGAGCACAAATATAATATGTGCAGTCCAACCTTTTGTGATCTGATTCTATGAATCCATTTTTTCTTTTTGAAACTTTAGTACTTTAAAAGAAAAGTATTATTATATATATATTTAACAAACGTAAAACAAGTGGAATGTGTAATGTTGTGGTGGAAAGTCCTTTGTTTAGATAAGAGGTCTTGGGCTTGAAACCTTGCTTTGTTTTGGGCCGAATTTTATAGTTTTATGCCACATCACACCACGTGGACAAACTCAACGAAAAAAATTAATGGTGTTAGTACAAGGACCTGATAGGTACTTTGACCTCTGATTCCGCACATAATAAGGAATTTCGAAGTTGAACAAACCAAGTATAGTTGTGCAAACCAAGTACGTTAATTATGTGCCTCTATATATATGTATAACTTAATTACTTCAAACAGGTATCTCGTTCCTCCCTTCATAGTCCTCGTTAAATATCCATGCCAAATTGTTATATATATATAGGTGCTAAGCATCAGAAATTAATTAAAAAAATGTTATATGATAATGATGTTTTAGCATGCATAAGGATTGTTCCATTGGTCGGTAAAGGATTGAATATTGAAATGATGTTTATATTAAATAAATGTTAAAATGATTAGAACATATCACTTATTAAAGAGGCAGGAATAGGCCGGCAATGAGGCATCTTGGAGTTTTCTGGGGCTAAACATTTGACTTAGCTTGCCCTTCATCGCAAATTATATTGTGGACTATGTTACACAATGCATTGTGGACCATGGTCATGGTTGATACTGTAGTTGTGTTGAACAGATACTACAGTTATGTTGAAAAGATACTGCAATTGTGTTGAAAGGAAACTGTAGTTACGCGGAACAGAGGTCGTTCATCTGTTCAACACAACTGCAGTATCCGTTCAACACAACTGCAGTATCTTTTCAACACAACTGCAGTTTCAGACTGATGAAACGACCTCTGTTCCGTGCAACTGCAGTTTCCTTTCAACACAACTGCAATATCCATTCAACAGAACTGCAGTATCCGTTCAAAACAACTGCAGTATCAGCCATGCCCCATGCACCATGGTCCACAGTATAAGGACCGGCCCTTCATCTTCAGTCATTTACTCACTTTCAAATTTGTATATAAAAACTATCGTTGACTTATGACCATGACTTCAAACCTCTCACAATCAATCTTCAATCCATCCACATCACCATTCGTATATAGTATTGTACCATTAATCGCAAGGCAAAGTTCCCAGAAGTTTCCTTAACCAGTTATCAATTAAGATTAAATCATATTTCTACCGAATTAAATTTTAAAAATAACACAGTACTATCTTATGAGTTTTGGTCTGCTCATCACATCTCCTATGATGACTATGGTGGGTATTAGTATACATTTTATAATTCAAACTCCTTTATAAAAATATACATATTAAAAAACAAAGCTTGAAAAAGAATTTAAACCTTTGTACCTTGACAATTGTGTGTTTAAAATTTTAAAACTGTGGATAAACATATCAAATCTTAAATTTTTGGGAAAATTGTAAGTTATGTCCTGCATAATATGTTAATTATCAATGTCATCCCTGAATTATTAATGGTGTAAATGTTGCCCCTCAATTTTTAAAACGGTACATATATTGCCTCTCTCGTACCATACGGGAGGGACAATATATGTAACGTTTTGAAAATTGAGGGGCAACTTTACACTTAGGAAGGGTAATATATGTATCGTTTTGAAAATGGAGGGGCAACATTTACACCACTAATAGTTCAAGGGTGACATTGATAATTGACATATTATGGAAGGGCATAAATTACAATTTTCCCCAAACAAAATTTTGTGACAATTATTGCACCTATTTATACATAAAAATTATTGCACCCAGGGTTTTGTGACAATGCAATTTGGTGACATTAATGTTCATATTATTGCACCCAGGGTCGCCTTCTCACTGGGAGAAGGCAACCACTAGTTTGCCTTCTCGCCGGAGAAGGCAACCACTAATTTGCCTTCTCGCCGGAGAAGGCGACCATAGTGGTCGCCATCTCTCAAGGCGACCTTGGGTCGCCTTCCTTCCTTCTACATTGCCGGTGATTGGCGGGTCGCTGACTGCCGGTCTCGTTTTTGACTGAAAATACATCGGAGAGTGGTCGGATCCCTAATGACCTATGATAGTAGGTAATTAAACGGTTTTTAGGCTTCATTGCAGCAAAATGAATTGTTAAAGGGTGTAATTGCACCTTTAAAAAGTTGAAGGCTAATTGGCTTTTCAACTAAAGTTCAAAGATTTATTTGACCATTTTCCCTTATTATTATTATTATTATTATTATTATTATTTTATAACAAATAATATTTTCATTTTTAGGAAACTGAAGCAAATAAAAAACCTAACTTCTTAACTTTCAACTAAATAAAAAAAGGAATGAGGGTCAAATAGATAGACCACCGAACTACACACGAAACTGCAATTAGGCTATCGAACTCAAAAACAATGCAATTGAGTCCTTGAACTACACAAATTCATGCAAATTAACCCAAAGTGACTTGTTGACTTGATCTTACGGTTATCTAACTTTAAAAATAATTTTAAAGAAAATAATTATTCAACTTGATCTTCCGGTTATCTAACTACACGAAGGTCTTCGTCTCCGGCTGGCAGTTTCTGTTTATTTAAAATTATTTTAATTAATTATTTTAATTAAAATTATTTAAAATTATTATTTTTAAAGTTGGTAAACGAAAGATCAAGTCAAACAAGTCACTTAGGGTTAATTTGCATGAATTTGTGTAGCTCAGGAACCAAATTGTATTGTTTTTGAGTTCGATGCCTAATTGCAGTTTCTTGTGTAGTTCGGTAGCATATTTGACCCTTATTCCGTAAGAAAAGATAGTTTTCTGAGCTTTTGTCAAACACTAGAAAATTAAAAAAAAAATGAATTATTTTTTGAAAATCATTTTTCAGAAAACATTTTCCTTGTTTCCAAACAAACACTAAATTTAAAAAGTCTAAAAACTTTTTTTTTCACCAATAAGCCTTAAAAAATTATGACAACTTATTGATGTATTCAAGCAAATTAAAACTTAAATAAAATCCTTCCCAAGCAGGACCATTGTATAGTGTATACCTACAACGGTATATATATATTACAGAGTTCATCATCCAGACTCATTCCTGCGAGGAATCTCTCAATTCTCAGTTGCATTTTTATTTAATCTTAAAAAGTTGTCATGTATTATATTTAAGTTTCAAGTTCCCTCAAAATCCATCCATAATCTATTCAAAGATTCCTTAGCTTGTTTTTTAAGAAATAAAATCCATGTGAAAAACGAATCCGTTGACCAGTATATATGTAGGAAGTGAACCATATCTATGTTCTTTAAACTTGTCAGGGCCCATAAGAAACGGTTTTTAATATTTTCTTTGGCGGATGAAAGAAACTAGCTTTTATTCGAGAATATGTAAATGATAAATCTCGTCTTGAGATCCAAATCAGCAAAGAATAATTAAAGGGAGGATCAATTTAAATTGTCAAAGTTGTTCAGTTCAAATCAAAAAACTAATTTATCCGTTTAAATTGTCAATAGATAACTCATTCAAACTAATAACGCTAATAAACTATTCCCACTATTAGGACTCTTCACACTTTGAGTTATATTATGAGTCTTAGTCCTAGTCTAGTTGTAACTCTCGTTCTATATATACTTGTAATCTGTACAGTTATATGTTGAGATCATTAATATACAGACTTATAGTTCTCATCCCCACTAAGAGTCGAAACCAAGTCAATGTCCAACCCTACAATTTTTGTTTTTGATCCTATGAAGTGGTTTGTCACTCCTCTTGAATTCATTCTTGACAATATAAAGTATGATGGTTACTGATACTTTCTCTTCTTAATCTTCAAACTCCTCCAACCTTAATCTCCTAATTAAGAACATTAAAAAACAAAAGAACAGACCTCCAATGTTGCTCCGCTTTTGCATACTGATCACCCTATTCATGGGGGCTGTTTCCCAATACAATTACAGATACTTTTGCCCCAACACCTCCACTAATACTCCTACTAACAGCACTTATAGAACCAATGTTAAATCTCTCCTCTCCGCTCTTTCTTCCAACGGCAACGGCGAAAATGGTTTCTACAACTCCACCGCCGGCGGGGACCGCGACACCGTGTACGGCATGTTCATGTGCCGGGGCGATGTCTCATCCGGCGACTGCGCTACCTGCGTAAACCAAGCTTGCTCAGATATACTGCGGGTATGCCCCGAACAAAAGACCGCCGTTATCTGGTTCGATCACTGTATGCTGCGTTTCTCGGATGAGTATATATTCCAGAGACTGGACAAGTCGGTCCAGTTGAATATGAGTGCTATGGAGAGGAATTCTGAACTGGGTTTCATGCAACGGGTAGTAAAGACGTCGGAAGAGATGACCCGTCGAGTGGCCGCCGCCGGTGACAAATTTGGCACTTATGAAGCTAATTTCTCCAAATCTGAGAGGGTGTATAGTCTTGGGCAGTGCACGCCGGATATTTCCGAGTTGGATTGCCAGACGTGCCTAAAAACTGCGGTGCAACTATTGTCCACTTGTTGCGATTCAGCATTGGGTGCTAGAGTGCTCTCCCCAAGCTGTAATGTTAGGTATGAGTTGTACCTTTTCTACAATCCAAAAGGTAATTAACCAAAACTTTCATGGTTCTTCTCTTTCAATATTAAAGATTTGGGTCCTGTTTAATAAAATAGTTAGCTTATTAGTCAATTTTGACTTATTTGACCACTATAAACTATTTGACTTTGGTTAAAAAATCAATAAAGTGTTAGGTTAATCAGTTTTTTGTAACTCCAGAATGTTAAAATTCAAAAAGCTGCTCAAATCAACTTTTTCAATTAGTTTTTTGAGAAAAGAAATTATACCAAACAGCTATAAACTAACAACTGATTTATCAAACACTTTTCTATAATTGTTATCAACTAGTTATACCCTCTAATTTAATTAGCTATCAAGTAAGAGCCATTTATCAAACAGGGCTTTAAACTGTGTATAGTTCTTGTTAAGGTTGTTGTGGAGTGGTCTTGTTAACACCAATTGAAAATTTTCAGTGCAGAGAACTCCTGTCGTTGATGATGCAAGCAACAGCAGAAATTCATTTCCAAAAGTGATTGTTGCCATTGTAGTTCCTGTCATAGGAATTATATTCTTCATTATTGTAGGCTTATGTTTTGTGAGACTTAGAAATGTGAAGAAACGAAATATCACAACAAAGACAACAGGTAATTAAAGTACCAGATTCATAGGTATAAGGGATCTGAGTTTAATTTCTCTGATCAATCTATATATGGTGGTTTGTGTTTAAATATTGCCATTCAAGCTAAGTTTTTGCAACTTAGAATTTTGTAACGTAAAACCTCCATCTTTCATGTAGATGTGACTGGAGTTTCAGCTGAGGAGTACTCACAATATGATTTTGCTACTATTCAAGCTATTACAAATGATTTCTCCGCTAAAAGTAAAATTGGTCAAGGGGGATATGGATCTGTATATAAGGTGAAGATTTTGACTTGATCTTCAACATTATTATAAATGTTTGTTTTATTAGTCTATTCTAATTGTTTATTTATATATAATTAATACCTAGGGAATGCTTCCTAACCAACAAGAAGTAGCTATAAAACGACTTTCGAGAAGCTCAGTACAAGGAACTCAAGAGTTCAAGAATGAAGTTGAAGTAGTTGCCAAGCTTCAACATAGAAATTTAGTCAGATTATTTGGATTTTGCTCTGAACAAGAAGAAAAAATACTCATCTATGAATTTGTGCCCAACAAAAGTCTTGACTACTTTTTATTTGGTTAGTTTCATATCCCAAAATTTTTATTCTTCCATTGTACTTAGCTTGAATATAATGGTAATTCCCCAACACTTCCGATGTAATATGGGCATATATTTTGATATATTTAGATCCTGAGAAACAATATCTATTGGAGTGGTCAATGCGTTACAACATAATAAGAGGAATTGCACGGGGGCTACTCTACCTTCATGAAGATTCACGCCTAAAAATCATACATCGAGATCTCAAAACAAGCAATATATTATTAGACGCAAATATGAACCCAAAAATTGCTGATTTTGGCTTGGCAAGAATTTTTGGAGTCGATCAGATTCAAGAAAATACAAACAGAATTGTCGGGACATAGTAAGCTATGCCTTTATCTGTATTCTTAGATGACAATTGTACTTAAATTTTGGTTTTCAATTCATCATTGAAGAAAATGCCATTATTTGAAACATTATTTTTAATTGAACTTATTCCTTATCCTAAGTTGTTGCGCTAATGATTATATTGCTTTGTAGTGGTTACATGTCCCCCGAGTATACAAGGTGTGGAGAGTTTTCCGTGAAATCTGATATTTTCAGTTTCGGTGTTATACTCTTAGAGATCATTACTGGGAAGAAAAATCATGATTTCTGCAAAAGAAATAGAGGAATGGACCTTCTAAGCTATGTGAGCATAAACTTTCATGTTAAATACATCTATTTTTTTGAGCTAAGTTTGTTTTTCATGATAAAAATGTAAATTTATTCATATTTTTGTTAGAAATCCTTCATAATATATATATATTATGTCATCATGACAAACTTATGAACATTAAAGTGATAATGTTGTAGGCTTGGGAACACTGGAGGGATGATTGTCCAATGAAAATACTTGATCCAACTCTCGGAGAGTCTTATACAGAAAATGAAGTCATCCCATGCATGCACATTGGTTTGTTATGTGTTCAAGACAATGCAGATGAAAGACCTACAATGACAAAGGTGATGTTAATGCTCAATAGTTATTTTGCTAACAGTTGGCCAACACCTCATGAACCTGCATTTTACCGTAGTATAAGTAAGAGGATTCCAAAAGAGGTAGAGTTAGCACTATCTATAACAGTAAATGAAGTATCAATTTCTGAACTCTGTCCAAGATGAGGGAGATGTCCATGATTTATTGGGTTATGTATATAAGAAATGAAATTTTATTGAAGGAGTTTGCTGGAAGAATATAATTGTGTATAACTCTTTTGATTTTTGTCTATGATCTTCTTGCATGCCTTTATGTTGTTGTTAATGCTAGTCATGGACCAAAGAAAAGAAAAAAAAAAGCTTGTTATTTGATTTTTGTGGCTGCATTGGAATTTGACAATTTCCATTGGTCAAGATCTGCTTAAAGAAATTGTGGACATATATGGTTTGTTTTATTCTTGTGGCATTCATTCCTTCTGTACGTAAAACTATATAAAGGCATTCTCCTACCACTTTTAAAATCACCAACGTGAAACTAATTCTCTTCCTTCTTTTTGGTCTCCTTGCATCTTAGCAATAGTTTAGCGCATTTCAAATATAGTTAATGTTCTTTATACCTTTCACCTATAGGGATGGACAAAATTGTTCTAAAACGTAATGAGCCTTGTTCATGCCACAACTTTATTCCGTGTTACAGTGTCTACTTCCATACAAGTGGAAAGAGTTACAAACATTGGGCACACAGGTCAATCTAATATCTCATCCAACCATTCTCATTCACCCCATCAATAATATTGAGATTCTAAAAGGAGATTTGCATTGCTACATATTGAACATCGAGCTTGGAGTTGGTTGAAATAGTGCCAGCTAGAACTTAGAAGTGGTTCTTTTCTTTTACCATACTCCAACTTCTAACGCCAACCGAATGATTGGAAAGAGTATGTAGCTAAAGTGCTCAAATTTCTCAAGAAGTTGAAGGACAGTCTGAATAAAGCCAATTACAAAATTTGGTATATGTCATGCACTTATTTCCTTTAATCCTATGTGATTTAGGCTATCCTTAATCTAGAAATTTCTCTCACTTTCTAAAATGTGTCCCACTTTCACATCATCAAATTTGTAAATTCTTCACTATTTGAAATTTGCATATTATATATTATAAATATAATAACTAAATAATATAATAGAAAATAAAAAAAGATAAAAAAAAAAGTACACAATCAGATTTACCATGCTTTTTCTCCCACTTTTTCATTCTCTCTCCTCTTGCTAATTTAACAATTTCTCTCTCGCAACACACATGACATTAAATAGTAATAAATAAAAAAAATCTCTCTTGCCACGTAGATTAGAAAGGGAGAGATTGGCAGGGATGAGGACAACCTTACTATCTTAGATGTTTGTGAAGAATTATTACGAAGATGTGCATGGTAGTGTGCCATATACAAGCTTTGCTTTGTATGTATATTTATTAGAATTGGTTCAGAATTTCTAAATATATTGAATTGCGCTCAGGATTAGAAAACCACTTATTTTTGTTTAAAAGTTTAAAACAATATATGATATTCATTGTAACTTTGAAATCTATTCGGATTTATTTCATTAGTTGGGAGAATAATTTTGTTGTCTTGCCCCTTGATATAAATAACTGATTAGTGAGGGCCATTTGTTGAATTATGAATTTCCTTAAAATGGTAAAGTTGAAACAACTTTAAATTTTAGAGTTATCATATGTTGAACTCACTTTTGTTGATTTTTTTTAAATAAATTATTATTTGATGAATGCTATGCTCATTAATTTTGGATTACCTAATCTCATGTGCAGGGCGGAACTATTTTATCAGCAAATTTTATTCTTAATAGATCAGAGTACCCCATAGAGATGTTGATGATAAAATTCCTTATGAACTCTAGAAAAGTTATGCCCCGAATCTAAAACATTTGAAAGTGTGGAGGTGTTTAGCTAAACTTGGGGTACATTCTTTTAGATGTGATGTTATTATTGGTCTAAGGACATTTGATGCAACCTTTGTTGGTTATGCAGAAAACAGTGAGCATATAGATTTATGTATATTATGTCTGATTACTCTTTGTGTGGAGCCAAAGATGTTGAGTTTTTTGAACACATTTTGTAAAACCCTCAATTTTCAAAATTGGAATATTTGAAAATAAACGACAATTTTTATTAAAGACGGATTTCAAATGCGGAAGCGAAACAAATTTAAAAGACGAGGGGTGTCGTGCCGGGCAAATTATTGTGTGGACCATGGTCCACACAGCTACGTGGACCATAATCAAATGTACATTTTTAATGTATTAAATGTACATTATTTTTGTACTGAATGTACATTATTTTTATACTATAAAAATAATGTACATTCAGTACACAAATAATTTACATACCCTGAATATAATGTACATTATTTTTATATTGAATGTACATTATTTTTATATTGAATGTGCATTATTTAATAGTATGGTCCACACAACTGTGTGGACCATGATCCACACAATAATGATTGGTCATGCCATGCTTGGGCTATCAACTAGGCCCAAACGCACATGCTATCTAACAACCGAGATATTAATTCTCAAGATCAACTTAATAATTCTAAGATTAACATTAAAGATAACATCCAACAATCCATACTCATTCTCTAACATCATAGCTAATATTCAAATCCAACAACTACGGATCTATACCATAAATTAATACAAAGTTACTCCACCGCGTAAAATACTTACATTTATAATTTTCAAAATAGTTTTATATTCAAAATAGGTTTTAGCACTTTAAGTGCCACTCACACATTCTAGCAAACTCTAAGCAGATGTTTTAAAAATGAAGTAACCACACACAAGGCTAGAAGTTTAGGAAAAAGGAAGATCATTTACTAAATAGTTTTTCGAAACAAAATTAAGACACTTAGAGATAATTCAAAAGATTTTCCACCTCATACCCACTCCATTTTAAAATAATAATTTCATGGTATATTTATATACCAAGAGACTTCTCAAAATGAGGTTTTAAAACCATTTCCAATACCATACACACTTTACTAAGGTGAGATTCCACCGAGGTTGACTATCCCCGGTCAGAACACTAACAGCACAGGTGAGATTCCACTGAGGTTGACTATCCCCGGTCAGCACACTAACAACACGTTTGGTTCACGGAATGAATTTGGAGGGAATAAGAATATTGTTCCATAAGGAATGGAATAGGTAAGGAATAGAATATAAATTGTATTATAGTGTTTGGTTTGCTGAAGGAATAGACTTGAAAATTGTGTTTGGTTTGCTGAAGGAATAGACTTGAAAATTGTATTTCAGCGTTTGGTTGGTTAAAGGAATATAAATGGAATATATATTTAAAAGACATAAATGCCCTTGTACAAAATTTATTATTATTATTATTATTATATACGGAGTAACAAATAACACCACCATACAGCCCTTAAGTGGGACTGGCCAAATGGTTTGCTCCATTCACATGGGTGGGGACCGAACCCCCAACACCTCATGCTTAAGAGACAAGATGCTGAACCACCACGCCAACCCTGTTGGTTAATTATCACATTAAGTAATAGTAACCATCACAACGAACATACATATAAGTATATACTTTAGTAAAACAGTTTTAACTCAACATACCAAAGATAAGTATTTCCCAAAATAGTTTTCCCAAATATAGAGTAGGCGCCAACGCCATAACACACTCACCCAATTCCCATTTCAAAACATTATCTTTTCAAATCATCATTTACAATATATACATTCATATATAACATAAGTATGGAAGAAATACAAGTCTCATCGATCTTTACTCGAAAACATTTCTAGAATATAGTATAGATATGGAGGAAATGAGGAATCAATAACACTAGCCAAAGGTACAACACTTACAAGCACTTTATC
>NXFB01000573.1:6245-26671 GCA_002525835.2 Ipomoea batatas | reverse complement strand
AATCATTATACATTGAAATAGTCCAAATGCCTATACGCTTTGTTATTATTATTATTGAAGGATCAATTTCAAGAGCCCGAATGGATATTGGACGTTCATCGTCTCGCTAGAACACCTCGCATTCTTATTAATTATTATTATTGCATCCATGCATAAATTCCCTAGATTTGTGGTGGACTTGGGCCAACATATGGCAATGCTCTATTTCCCTTATTCCCCCCAACCCGTTTAACTACAACTATTACCATGAATAAAATATACATTTTTAATATATTACAAGTATATTATTTTATATACTGAATGTACATTATTTAAATATATATTAAATGCAGATTATTTTGTATACTATCAAATAATATATACTCAGTACATAAATAATGTACCTTTAAGATATTACGAATGTATGTGTATTTTATTCATAGTTCACATAGTTGTATAAAGCATGATCCACGTAAAATTTTTGCAAAGTAACTAATATTAATAATAGGCTATTCTAATTTCTAAATTTTCACTAAAGCTCTTTATTTCTTCGGCAATTTATATATTTATTTACTTTTTAAATCTGATTCAGATATATAATTTGCGTTCATAGACACAGAATTTTTCAACACACAACATAATTACTAATTTATTTCAGGTACAAAATTCAGACTCGGTACAAAACTTCATAATATAAGGTATAAAAATTTACAATATGAGACACATACACATACAAGTTGTAGAATTTCTCGACAATTATAAATACACCGGCCAGTTGGGCAGTTGATCCGAAGTTCAAAAACGATGGGGACAGTGGGCTCATCATGTTTGACTTTGAAGCCGAAAGATTTCATCGAATATTGATCATGAACTTTATCTTTAAAATAATTGTACGTCAAGCCAAAAAAAAAGTTTAAACAATAAAAAATCCATATTACATGCAATAATGTCGGGTGTATTCCTCTGGTTTATGAAAAATTTTAGTCATTTTTTTTGAAGTTTTTACAGTCAATATTTCAAATTACATTTTAATTAAATTAAAATTAAAAAAAATACTGTAATAAATAACATGTAATATTGGTCTACACTAACATATGGGCAGAAATGAGTCAATTTTAGTGACAGTGTAATTTGGACATGAAAGCCCTAAGGTCTCACATTTCACATTATATTCAAGATCAAACTAATTAAGCTCTCTTGATTAACAACTAAAAACATCATCAAATCAGTGCAGAATTATTTAAACAGATCATCAGATAATAACTTACTACAACATACATATAATCACTAATTGTAAGACCAATCTCCATGCATATCAGCATATACTAGCTTAGCTATACATATAATATAATCATCAACTGATGAAGACGATGGAGGGGTCGCAGCAGCACTCATCTAACAGCCAGCAGCAACACAGAGCTGCCAAACTGCATATATCACCCACACAATTATTAACTTAAACTTTTAGTTAAAACGAAACACATATATCTGTATCAAATAGGTTAAAAAAAAAAAACATAATTGGTTCTGTTATTGATTTAATTAAAATTTTTAATTAAGACGAAACACGGGTTTGAAAAAGCTTACCATCCTTCGAGAAAACCAGTTTCTCTCCTGGGGGGTGGTGGAGCGGCGTAGTACTGCGGCGGCGGCATCACCGGAGGGCCTTGATAGTAACCTGTAGATGGGAAAATTAAATTAAACCATCTGCTAATTATAAGTACCAATCAAGATCTGAGTTGCAGAACTTTGTGTGGAAGGATGAAGAAAGGGGTTTTTTGGCTTGTTTAGGGTGGGAGATAGATAGATTTACCTTGAGCAGGGTAGGGATAAGCGTACTTGGGCGGCTCACTCATCTTTTGCTTAGCTTCTTATTCTTCTCTCTGAAATATGGCTTTGGAAAATGGCTGCTACGCTGTTGTAATATATATACCGCAAAACTAACCACAGATGTGTTGGGCAGATGGGAGATCGATAAAGGGCTAAGTGCAGCACCGACCACCGGGTGACTAGGAAATTGATGAGTTAAGGTTTATCAATCTGACTTTTGAAAATATGAGAATATAAGAAAATAAAGTTGCTTTTTTACAATCAGGTATAGTTTGATCTTAATAAGTGGTATCAGAGTTGGATTATATCTTGGGAGGGTTGCTTTTGTATTCCTGTTATGTCAATACATAGAGGGAGAATCATGTTTGAACACAATTGTGGACTTCTAATAAGCGGAATATGTGTGACTTAAATATCCTCATGTCCTGTTTTCACGCGTTTTCTGAAAAGCACTATTTTAAAATGGCGATTTATGCATGTCATGTTTGGTTCGTATCTAGAATCAAAGTTTAGAATTAAAATCGAATATTTGATAATTAAAATTTTAAAATGATTTTTAGTAAATATAATACAATTATTTAATACAGAAATTTTAAATGCAACTAAAGTAAAAAGATAATGTAAAAATATTATTATAAAAAAATACCATAGAATTTTTTAAATAAAAAATAAAGAAATTTTTACATATTGAACGGCATACTTTCCCGTAAATCAAAAGAATTATAATGCTTTTTTTAAAAAAAAAATTGTTACAAATTATATAATAAAAGAAGTATATCATCACTTAACAATGCAGCACATGCATCGTTACAAAATTGGAGATGGAGAAAATTAGAATATGCTTTCACATCAATAAATGAATATATACAGTTATACACACCCTGAAAATACATGTCTTTTTTTTCTTTTTGATTTCTTTTTTACTCGCTTTTAACTATCCAGACACAGCATCAAATCAAAAGTGCGATCTTTTTGCTGTTGTTATTATTCGGTGCTGGACTGGCCTGGGTACGTCCATATGAGTAGTTCATATTTGCTTTTCTTAGCTGTTGCATTTGATATGTAAGCTAAGCGCATCATACACCTTTACATAAAGAATAAAGTTGCGTATGAAGCAGCCTTAAATTTCTAAGTCAGCTGTCACATCAAATAAAAGGGTTTACAATTCAGTGAGGAGATTAGTCACTGTGCGACAATGAAAACCCTGGATTACACACCAAGGAAAAAAAAAAAAAAAAAACTAAAGTGCCTACCCTTTTAATATAATGGGGTAAACAACATTTTTTTTTAAAGAAATTCCTTGCAGTGTCTACTTTCATTTTAATTTCTATTTTATATTTTCCAATTTAAAAAGACATGGTTATCACTATCTATTTTTAAAATTTTATTTTATTTTTCTTTCTCCAGTTTCCACATCACATGGGCAACTCAGTTAGTATTTAGGTAGTAGATTGTGATTAATGACATAGAATTGATGAGACCTTACAGTTGCAGTACGTGTGGAGTTAAACCCAATGTCGTAGCCTTCTTGTGGGCATCTGACAATGGTCCTTTCACCTGAGAGGTCGCTAAGTTACTATGATTTACCCATTCACCATCTTTTCATACCAGGGTGCGGGATTCTTAACCTTTTTGAAGGATTAGGTCATTTTTATCATCAATATATATCTACCTAACAGGAAAATGGCAAATTATACTATGAACCATAGTCCACATTGCAAGTTGGATAATTGATAAATGATTGTTTTTGATATACTGATATACCATTTTGAGTAATATACCTAAAAATAAAAATCTAATACATTAAAAATGAACTTTCAAAAAACAAACATTTAATATACTAAAAATGAACTCTATATTTATTAATGGTCAATCTTATAATCTATAGTAGGCTATGATTCACAGGGTAACAATTGCATAGAGACATAACCCATAAGACATCGTTAGAGTCGAGAGATGTTTATAAATAGTTATGGAAATAAAACTAAAAGCAGAAAAAAGTTTGTGATTATATTTAAGATAAGATGGTATATATAATGGAGTAGTTAGCAGGGTGGGCCATAAAATATGGTATATATGGCCTGGTGGTATGTGATGGTGGAGTTGTTTGCAATATGAAATCAATCAACCACCAAAGAAACATGAGCTCAGTAATTTGTACTTGTTCAACAACTGAAATCTTAAATTAGGTAAATAGTTATTTGTGTTTTTTCAACTTAATGAAGTACAAAGAGTAAATGCATTCAAGCTTGCGATCTTTTATTTAGGAGAGTCACAATTATGCCGCTTGACAATAAAGTTTTTGACATCCTGTTTTATTTATATAGTTTGATTAAAGTTAAACTTATTTATTTATTTTAATATTAGTAAATAAAATTTAGAAAAAATAACATAAATGATACTTGAGTCAAATTTACGGAAACTAGGAGCGCCAGTCTCATATATATAATTAAGGAGAAGAATAGGAAATTAAAATTTCATTTTACCTTTGCCATTTATGGTTTTTTTTTTTTTTTTTGGTGGTGGTGGTTAATTTTCTATCCAAATTTAATGAAATATTAAGAACAACAAAAAATTAAAATTGTCACTTCACGAATTGTTGAGGGACTAAAAATACAATTGTTATATCATGGACCAGGGTTCATATTGCATTGTGAATCATGGTCCAAAATTATGTGTCTGTCATTAACACATGTACTTGCAATCAACAATTTCTGTACCAAGAAACAAATTGAAGGCACATAACATAATAACTACAGACACATAAATTGTTAATTGCAGGTACAGAATAAGTTAACTACAAAAACATAGGATGTTGGTTAACATGTTATGTGCCTACAGTTAATATATTTTGTAATTGCAGGTAGCAGTTTATTTGTATGTAGTTATCATGTTATGTGTTTGTAATTACCATGTGATTACCTTCAATTTGTTTACAAGTACGAAAACAGTTAACGGCAAGTACAAGATGTGTCAATTGCAAATACGAAATCAAAAGGTTATTTTTGGATCATGGTTCACAATGCAAAGTGGACATGTTTTTTTTTTTTCTAAAATTTATATATTTTAAAATATTATTAAAAGATTTACTAAATACAAAAGTGAAATTTCAAAATAATTCTTTAAATTATTTTAAAAGTAAGCCAACAAATAATATAATTATTAATTTGACCACTAAATGCATGGTCCTTAATCAGGTGAGAACGTAAGGACAAATCCAAACCATTGATCTAGAAGATCTAACAGTTGAAATAAACAAAATTTTGTAATATTTATGAAAATGACCCCGCTCATTTTAAAAGTTTATAATATTTATAAAAATGACCCCGTTAATTTTTTACTTGACTTCTATCCGTCAGATCTTGCAGATCAATGGTTTGAATTTGTCCTCACGTTCTCACTTGGGGGCATAGTTCTCTTATGATTAGGATTTGGTAAAGATGACATTTAAATGGGACAAAAAAGAGTATACAAAAGATTAGGATTGAGAAAGAACTGATTATTTCCTATTTCTTAATTTTGCGAAAAAACTTGTCGGTCAAACCTCCAACCATTTTCTTCTTCAAAAAGTGAAAAGAAATAATAAGTACTAGAAATCTAGAATCATTGTCGTGGATATTAATTGCATCATTAACCCAAATTCGTTCATAATATTTAAACTATTGATTTTCAAATTAAAGTATGTTTTCTGTTCATAGCTAATTATTCAGTTTATGGACTATTTTCAGTATATTTTAAAAATACTTAGCAATTTACACAGTGGGTGTCTCTGTCTCTCTCTCTGTCTTTACTTGAGAAAGTCTTATTGTAAGAAAGTCTTCCTGCTCCATTTAGACTTGTCTTATTTTTTTGAGAATAATTTAGACTTGTCTTATTGTCTCATCACTTGTATCCTTCACTGACCACAATTTACTTTCGTTAATGGGTTACTATTTTCATAATTTTTTGTTTGTGATCCTTATCTGCTTTTGAATAATTTAATATAGTACATTTTACAAAGAAAAGTTTAGGGGCATGATAATGAGGAGTATTTTTAGCTTAATTAGCTAAGTAATTGTCATTCTTTTGAAGATTGGTGATAAATGTATGCTTAATTATGTTTCACTCAATCTTAAAGTACTAAGTCTTCTATAAAAATCTAAACCCTAAGAAAGGTCATTTCATGCAAGGTAATAGACTAATAAAAGTAACAATTAAAATAGTAGCAATTAGAACGAATAACAAACAATAGAAATGGCGAAAGAGGATAGGAATTTTGACTAGGCTCAAGTAACGTGACCTGTGACCAAACAGAGAATAAGAATGAGAGTTCAATGACTTAACAACGGATGTCATCAAACGTGACACCTTTCTCAAGGTCATTATATTCCACTTTCTTAGGACATACACAGGCATTCTCATTATTCATGAGTGTCTAATAAGAGACATTTCATCAAATATCTTGTGCTCTTGAAATTCCATAATACTCTCATTTTCTCAAAGGTAGAGTATGGTTATTAATTAACTTATCAGGCCTGGATTAGGTAATCACATACCCATTAAAACCCAATCATGTTAATTAACAACATCAAGTGAAGTCTCATTACTCTAATTCAACCAATTTAAAGTCACGCACACACCTAAAGCTAATCCTCATTCCATCCTCTTCCTAAGAGACTACTCACACATGATTATTATGGGAACAAGCACATATTCAAAGACAAAAGAGAATTTCATAACAACAAAAAACAATGAATCAAAGTAGCAAATTCCAATGAATTTAAAGAATGAAATTATAATAATGGACTCAACTAATTGGAAGTAGAATTGCAGCGGAAAAACAAGAAATAAATCCTCAAATCTTTTCAACAGTTATTGCTTCTCAAATAGAAATTGAAATTGAATCTAACTAGACATTGTAATGAAAATTGAAATCAAATTAAAATTAAAATGAAAGTTGATGTTGTAAATTTCATAGCTAATAGGGTTCTAACTTCTAAGAGCTAAAAAGTGAAACTAATGTCTAACTCTCCACTACTCCAAATGAATAACTAACTTTATTTATACTCTCAAATTAGATATTTCACGAGCGTGATAGGCCTCGTGATGACTTTGACACCCTCTCTGAAGTTTTCTCCCAGGAGAGTTTTCTCAAGCGCAAGATCAAATGTGATAGCAAATATTGTGTTGTGAAGTTGCTCTCATAATTAAAATAAACCCCCCATGTGTGTGATAACCTTTTGTAACAGCAGAATTCAATTTTTGAAAGTCTCACACCATGCCTCGCGAGCGTGAAAACCTTGGTGACAGGCCCCTCACCTTGCTTCCATCCTTTTTTTGTTCAATTTGACTTCAAATTGTCCTTAATTCAGTCCTTTTTGCCTTCAAACCTTGATGCATTCCCGAACTTGCTCATTCCTATAAACAAATTAATCAAATAATTTGTCTATTCGAGCAATATTAAAGAAATTCATATCTAAAATTGACCAAAATATGTATCAAAAAGTAACATAAATGAACACTTATCAATGTATTAACTTACTAACCTAATTACATTACCCATCATCAACTAAAGTGCTTATCATATTACATGTTAGAAAAGTCATGTTCAACTTCTAACATGCATAGAATACATCAACACAACATAAATAACCAAAACCAAACCCATATATGTTTGATCCAAAATTAAAATTTCTAGTCAAAGCCATCCAGGTCCCCGGGAGGCTATGCTGTATTATGCTTGCATGCACTGTGATTTTAGTTTAATTTTAGTTTAATTTGCAGAACCTCAGGCCAGTGAATGAAGTAGCTGAGCTCAATGGTGTTCATCATGTCCGATCTTCACATGCAAATCCAATATTGTTATCAATCAGATTCTCACAACTTTTTCCCTTTCAGTTTTGGCCCACCAGATGACATCACAATGATTACACAAATTTAAATACAAAGAGAAACGTACACCCAGTGCTCCTGCCAGATGCCTTGTCTTTACTATTACTAGTGGTCAGCAAAAGCATCATATATATTTACGAATTGAATACGATAAAAGCGACATCATATTCAATTTTGTTTCATGTGAATTATATTCCACTCCCACTTGGTTCAGCGCTCTACAAATTACACTGAGCATAAGTACTAATAATGCTGGCAATCATAAAGTAGAGGCCGGTTTAATTTGATTCTTACTAGTAAATAGTGATACTATTTAATTTAAAGTGAGATATCTCGTGAGTTAGTTCAGTAATTAAGTTTTACTTAAGACTTACTTTCAACAGTAGAGTGGTGGATGGTTTGATCTCTGTCACGAATATTGGAGGTTTAGGTTTGAGATGGATCGAATTTCTTGTGCGCAAAAGTGTACAGTAGTTTGGTGTAAACTCGATTTACCTTCTTATAGACATGAGGATTGATTCATGGGGTTCAGAATATAGTATGGCGAAGTTGAGAAATTTAGTTATTAAATTTATTTATTTATTGAAGTTGAACTTTTTTCTTTCTTTCATGTGAACTTTGAAGCTGCAGCTAGTCGTACTTTATCATCAGACATGAGTTGTAACTGCATGGATGACTCGACGTCACGTACAGGCAACAAAGCACAAGCTATATATAGTTACATATAGTCTGTCTGAGAATAATGGCAAATTATTCTGTAAACTCGGGTCCAAAATGGTGTGGATATACAATTTACATATTAAATATTCATAATTTTCCTTTTAAAAATTCACAATTTGTATACTTTGAACACACAATGTTAACGTATATGTAATTAATTACCTTGTTTTGTATTCTTTTCAAATAGTGCAGTCAATTCAAATACTAAAAATACACAATTTAATCTTTTTAAAATTTAGCACAGTTTTTTATTCACAAATTCTCTTCTACAGTTATTATGTGTTTTGAATTAGAAAGAAAATTTACATTCTGAAAGTTCATAATTTCAATACTAAAATATACAATTCAGTCAAGGACCTTGTGGTCCAATGACACCAATTTTATCCCTCATATGGGAGGTTGAGGGTTCGAACCTCAATAGAGACGATCTTTGTGCTTCAATAGGACTGCATTATAATAGAGTTAGTAGTATTGATGGGTAAATATGCACATGTACTAGTCGGTCCGTAAATCACCTGTCCGTCAACGGTCACCAACCTGTCCGTCGACGGTCACCCGATCGGTCCGTCGACCGCATGAATGGAAGCAACACATTGGAGGCTCACGAGCGCAACAGTTGCCTGATGTGACGACCCGACAACTTTTTTGGGACAAGGGATCCGTGTTTTCATCACCTCGAGTGACTCAACCACTTCGAGCAAACCGATGCGCATTTTGCGGAGTGACTGTTCAGCCCATGCAAATATGCCATCCACTTGCATATCAGACACCATGTGCATAGTGAATCCACTTTGTATAAATAGGGGTCATTCCCCTCACTGAGGGGGGAGAAAAGAGGGGACTCATCGGTACTACACTAATACACTTGCGATTTGCTCATTGTCTTTCTCCTGCTTACTCTTTATCACTGTTCGTCACCCGTAGAGCGATACCGCTCAGTCGTTGATCGGTAGACCGACCATCTGACCGGTAGAGCGACATTCCACACCACCCGTAACACACGTATCCGTACCGTAATCGTAGACCCCGTTTACATTTACGCTATCAAGTATTAAAATAAAATACACAATTCAACATCGTTAACAACCCGAGAATAATGTTTATGGGATCACTTTATGACTTTAAAAACTAATTTAATTGAAATGGTTCTATTGTGGACCAGCCATACTAGATCCATAAATCCTTATCCAAATTATGTATTTTTAATTTATTTACTTACAGTATAAATATTTTGTATATGTAATTAGTTAACATATTATAGCATCTAATAATTTGTTATTGTAATATATATATATATATATATATATAATTAATTTGGATCAAAATTTATCTTGATCCATTATATAATTTGTCTATCATTTCTGCGGATGGAGTAATAGCCGGCCACGTTCCCAAATCATTCCCACTGACTTTTTTTTTTTTTTTGAAAACCAACCAAAGAGCATATATTAAATCAACGAAACAATAGAGTCGCCAGTAATTGGCGTCAGCGTGATTAAACTCATGATTTGCTATATATAGATAATAGATCGGACCGATCAATTTACATATTGTGAAAAATTAATTGTGATCTAAGCAATTTTAATTTTAAAATACAAGAGGGTAATAACTAATAATTATATTGATATTACAAAAAATTGATAAATAGACAATTGAATTGTAGACAAAATATAATTTAAGTTATTAAACTAAGAAAAAATGCAATTAACTCATTAAAGAATCTAAGATCATGCAACTAGTTTCAGGCTCAACAAACCCGGAGAAATCGAAGGGAAAACGCACCCAACGACCTTGGACCGCAACCTCCGCCGCCAAACCCGGACGCGTGAAGACCCCTGACTCGTTGCTTGGCCGAGGACTGACCTCGGCCGTGTCACGGTCAGCCCGTGGTTGAGGGCTGACCCTGATTCCTAGCACCCGTTCTAGACCCGTTCAGCTATGCTCGTGTTCCGATCCGCATCCGGTCCTAATTATTCCATCAAGTTTGGTTGGGGCACATATAATTAAGAATGCATGAAAGTAACAATCAATCTTATCTCTCTTTGATGCATGCATGCATCCATGTTCATCTGATCTGCACGTACAACAGATTTCACATATAATTATATCAACTTGAAAATCAATCTAATCTATAACTTCTTTTTTTATTACCAATGAAATCTACCGTCACTATTTGAAGATGCAGATGTATGTACAAGGAATAAATCAAGTAACTTAAAGTACATAGTTAATTTGCTCAAACTAAAAAGGCTAATAAGATACTCCCACTAGAAATCGAAAACCTAATTTACTTTAACTTTTATGAATTGAGATTCTCTGGGATGGATCACCACGGGACACAACAGTAAATCTGATGAATTATTTGAACTCTTGATCGAACATGACAGCATTAATGTTGTTTTATCGGAGAAGCTAGCTACAACTGTGTATGACTGGTACGTGTAACTGTTGCAGATGAGATGAGTCCTATTTCTACTTCAATTCAATTCTGTTGCTGCAAAAAGCCTGTACGTAGTAAAACAGGATGGATGTTACGCTGCAGGGAAAGAACAAAACTAACCTAGCTAGCTAGCTAAAAAATTAAAGGATATGATCATTCATGCAGCTGCATGCATATAAATTAACGTACGTACTGTGGACAACACAGTAACATGCACCCACTACTCACTCCCTTTCCCTTTGGGCATTCACATACATCAAAGGACAAACAACACAACAGATCAAGTCGGACAAAAGCAACAGCACCTAATATGAGCTGTTTTAATTTGCTTTTTTCGATGTTACGTTGCAATTGTTCACATGTGAACAATTACGACCACGTACCACTTCCTTTTCACCTGGAACAAGTGAACAACGTACTCTTAAGTGGAGTTTTGCTATATATACACTTTTGTGTTTTTTTTTTTTTGAAACAATATATTTATCAATATACAAGTAGTTCACGATAAAAAAAATAATGTTTTTGTTTTTTAAAAATTATATAACTTAGAAGTAACACGCACTTTTCAAACTAAAATTAAATAACAAACAATAATTAATCAGAGGTCTCGAGTTCAATTAACTTGGGAATGCAATTGCCTCCTACATATCACGAATAGAATTAATTTAGGTGTAGTATTGTTAGTTGTCTCCTCATTTCAAATTGTGAACATTCAGTAGGTAAATTGTGAATATTCAATATATAAATTGTGAACATTCAGTATTTAAATGGTTTATTTTAGACTCAAGTTCACCTTGTAAGGTAGACCCGAATCCACATAATAATTTGCACATTACCAATGTCTCGATAACCTGAATCAGTGCTTGTTTGTTTTCATAATTCAAGTTTTGAGGATTATATTTTTAACCTTAAAAATTCATCCTTTAAACTTATTAAAATCAAGTTAATCTACTCTTAAGATTTAATACTGAATTATACATTTTTACCCGCAAAGAATCCAATTCAAATTCGATCAGAATATGTGATTGTTTTAGTAATAAGAATAAAGTAACTAGTTTAATTTAATTCCATTCTTATGTTATTGAGTTGCTCAGCCGTGAAGACGAAGATCAGATGGATAGTCAACTGTAATCATTGTTAATTCCATTTTTGGTCCTAGATTTATAGGCGTCATTCCAGTTTTAGTCATTTTTTTTAAAACATCCCATTTTTGTCCTAGTAATATTGTGGCATGACCATTTTTGGTCCTTTATCAACAAAATCGTTAAAATTCTCATAAATGCAAGGGATTTTGGTCTTCAAATAGGGATTTTTTTTTTCAAAAAAGTAAAAATAAAAATATAGCGAATCAACTTACTTTGTAAAAAAAAAGATCAAAATGCCCTTGTATTTTAACGTTATTTTAACGATTTTGTTCAAGGAGGACCAAAAGTAGTCATGTCACAATAATACTAGGACCAAATGTGGATGTTTTAATATAAAAGCACTAAAAGTTGACTACCACCTATAAATCTAAGACAAAAAATGAAATTATCTCTTATTATATGTTACACGACATATCTGTTGGGTCAAAATTTTCACCACAGAGATCGGTGGTTTAAATTAAATATTTTTTTTCTGTCAGTTTATTCCACACTCGTATTTATATGTTACAAGATAAGTTAATCTGGTCAAATCAGTCGACCTACAAAAGCATTGTTTGTAATATGATTAATCCGTTTCACTTAAGTCAACCTTTTTCTATTGTAAATCATTAATTTTACATAGTTATTAGTGTCCATTCCTGGTTTGACTGTACAGTATTACACCATACCTAAGAACCTGTTAAAGCATTCTCATTGAAAAATGTTTTTTGCTTGCGTTCAAGAGAGGGGTCTTGACTTTTTTGCGCAGAATCCAAAGTGGGGAGATAATTTTTTTGTTGAAATGAAAAGTTTGGACTAAAGTTTTTGTTGATGAAATGAAGAGTTGAATTAAAGTGTGTAAAGTATTAGACTGATTACTTTCTTCTTAGTAGGGTTTAATGCAAGTTTGCTCTTAGGAGTACAAGTACTCAAGTAGTATATCCTTCAATTTATTATTACATTAAAAAATAACATATTATGGAGTATTATATACCATGGACAGACTTTCAAAAAAATATACCGTACCATGGATTGTAATTCTGTAAATATTAGGGGCAATTATAGTCGGGTACATCTGTCTATTAGCTTGATAGCTATAACGTTTCAAGTTTGACTCTCCATCCATGTGATCTATATATTAACCTTCTCGGTTTGAATCAGTTAGCTATGAACAATCTAAACCAGTTTACTGACTAAGTTATGATATGTGCTTAACCTAGATCATGAGTGTATATTCTATTTAGTAGTGGTGGCTGATTTTCTTATAAATAAAAAAGAAATACGAACTCTATACTGACTTAAGTGTAGGGTGCTGTGGCCTGTGGGTAGTTAAGGGATCACCTAAATATAAAAATAAATATATAAATAAATAAATCTGTAAATATTACTCCGTAATAAATTACTATTTGACCATTCATAAAATGCATTGCATGCAGCATGTAGTTTCGAAATACAAATCCTATAGTCCATACAGCTTCGTACACTGCAGCCACGTAGCATGTATCCCCTACTTCTGTCACAAAATAAAATTTAAAAAAAAAAAAAAGTGTTCCTTTTTTTTCTTTTTTTTTTTTCTTGTTTATATAATCCTCCATATAAGTTGGATCATATATAGCTAGCGTAGGCGAAGCATATTACTTATTTACCACTGCCACTTTATCTTATAGTACTGAGCATATACTGTTTCCTTGTGAGAGAGAGAGAATGGAGGTGAATCGACATGGTCTCTTGGAGGAATTGATAGCTTCTCCATTAAACACCAATGAATTTTTCCCAAATGGATGGATCTCTTCCAGCTTTCAATCATCCTTAGCCTCTTATCAAAATCACCCACCCCCAGATTTTCTACTCTCCTCGAATTCTTCCCTTGAAGACGATGACTCCACTACCTTTGCATGCCCTTTGGCAGATATCTTCAAGAAACCTCGTACGCCGCCGCCTTTTCCTGTGGAACAAGTTCATGGCGGCGGCAGAGAAGCCCGGCAGCTTCTTGTTACTGGGTTTGAAGCTGCTAAGAAGAAGAAGAAGAAAGTAGAGGAGGGGCAACCTTCGAAGAATCTAATGGCGGAAAGGAGAAGAAGGAAGCGCCTTCACGACCGCCTTTCCATGCTCAGATCGATCGTTCCCAAGATCAGCAAGGTCTTCTTTTCTTCTTTTTTACTGCTTAATTAATTAATTAGCTAGGATCAGATCAGATCAGATCAGAGTATTATAGTATTTGTTAGTTTTTGCTTATGATTATGCATATATGTGATGAGCAGATGGATAGAACATCTATTGTTGCAGACGCCATAGATTACATCAAAGATCTCTTACATAAAATCAACCAACTCCGTCAACTTAGGGAAAACCCAACAGGATTATTTAAGCCGCCGCCTGATGAACTTACAAACCCTACTTCGTCTCCTAAGGTACATATTTATTGTCTTTTTATGCATTACTTCACAGAGGAGTTAAATCCCGAGTCATCCCGTAGTTCCAGACCAGGTTCCCCTCGTTGTGAGAGTTTTCATTACCACTACTGATAATATGAGATTCTCAATGGGACTATCGACTTTAGAGTGATTTGGCAAACTAACTGACTAACCCTAGTAGGCGTACTATATATTTATTGTTTAATTTGTTTGTTGAGAACTAAAAGCAAAAAAAAAACAACATTATGGGATGTTTTGTTTTTCTAGTTTGAGGTAGAAAGGAGAGAAGAAGATACAAGAATAGAGATATGCTGTGCAACAAGGCCCGGACTGATGCTGTCAACAGTTAGCACACTAGAAGCTATAGGCCTTGACATTCAACACTGTGTTATCAGCTGTTTCACTACTGATTTCTCCTTTCAAGCTTCCTGCACTGAGGTAACTAATAACTATATATTATTCTATCCGCATTTCTTGGTTTAAGTCATACACAACCTAGGATGACTTACCTGCTTGATATAAATGTATACTAATTAACATAAACATACATAATGAACCTAGCTTAAAACATGCATAAGGACTCTAACCTCGTAGTATCTAGTAATGAACACTCGGTATATCTCTTGCCATAATTGATATCCCTACAGGTGTTGCCTTTAATTTGGATAGTAGATCCTCACAAAAACATTAATAGTTTTGTCTACCACTTTTCTCATGAATATATACTAGATGGTGTAGTATATTCTATTTCCAGTGGAGGACCGTTTTGCTTAAAAGCCTACGTGTCATCATTATAATCAGTTAAAATCAAATTGAATATCTAAGTCACTTTATCATACTAAACCACTTATTGACTTAGTCATATACTTGCACCACAAACACATAATTATTATATACTCCGTAATATATTATACTATATGGCCATATGGGAAATTCTTACATTACCTACTTGTAGTCATTTGTCTGCTAGAATCACTATGTGGAATTTACTCAATGCACACCTTTAAACAATAACGTAACTGCAAGTTTCTCTCATCACTCAAAAAAGAAAACAAAACAAAAACAAAATAATTAACTATATATACATCTGGATCCTAGCTTCATATCATCTCTCAATGTGTTTAATGGCAATTCTGTCTTCAAATCTTGTGTTAGGCCACGGAGCATCCAACGGTTGTCCGTCGCCCCGAAGACATAAAGCAAGTGTTATTCAAGACTGCAGGCTATGGAGGAAGATGCTTATATGAGAAATAATATAATATATGTCTGTGGAGTATTCGTATTCCCAGATATCAGAGTTTTAAGAAGCAGTCTGTGTTTTACAAGAAGTTTTCGGATTTTCAAAGAATAAGTTCACTGTTTTTTAGCTACATACATGTTTGTTTCACTGATTGAATCTGCACACTTTATGGTTGTATTCATTTCAAGATTTCCCCATAATATAATTCAACTGAGACTGAAAGTTTTTGAAACATTTGCCTTGGTTGCCCTTCCCTAGCGATGAAGAAAATTCGACCACAGCCACTATCAAAAGGTATGCATTGAGTATAAATCCTGTCTTGTGATAATAAAAATGTAATTTCACTATATTAGTTGTATTGAGGTTAATATTACCGACTCAAGACTTCGATAATAGGATACTAGCTTACTTTGAGACAACTGTAATAGAATACTTAGAGTTGTGCAGTATATATATACGTCACAAGGAAGGTCAGATTGTCTAACCTATCTTCACTCGAGATGTCTAGCCAACCTACCTCCCAGTGAGAAAGTATGGTTCATCTCGAGTGACCAAAAATCTCTTTTTTCTCTGTAGTGCTTTGTGTTTATCTTCTTGATTTATATTATTGTGCTTAATTATATTTACAATTTATATTAGGGTAGTGAATGAATAAACTTGTAATCCTTTCTAATTTAATTAATTTGTTTGCTGCTAAGATTTAGGTATATATTTGCATTGGATAGTAGTATATAGCCCGGCCTCTTTCCTAAGTCCATGTATTTTTGTTTGATGGATGAAATTAGTTCAAATTATGAATATGTAATAAATGACTAACATGAGACATTGTATTATTAATATTAATATAGGAAAGATTCAAATTATCATTGAGATATTGGATGAACTTTTTATATAGATAAAATTAGATCAACATGTGACAATCCCAGTTAAGTTAGTTTGATAACTATAAGGTTTTAAGTTTAATCCCTCAATTGGAGTTGTCTATTAATCTTCTTAATTTAAGCCGGTTAGCTACGACAACTTGGTTTATCTCCTTGTGATTTTTTCCTAGCTAAAATTACAAAATAGGTTTCACCCCACAACATTTTCAGATAGCACCAGTCGTGGACAATTTATATCATGAACCAGAGGTGCACAATGCACCTCGATCCAAAACGACGTCGTTTTGAATCTTTTTAATTAATGGCCATTTTTTTTTGGAAATCTCGTTTTCCGTTCGGCCGTTAACTTATAAAATGAATTTTGTGTATATTGTGATGATATTCTGTACATTCTGTTTTAACATTCTGTGTATTCTGGCCGCGAATTCTGTACATTCATCTCAATTATGTATGTTAATCACTTGAATATTATAAGATGAGTTATGTGTAGGTTGTGATCGGAGACAATAAGACAATTTTACACCATACTCATTTTAAATTCAAATACCAAAAAAAGAAAATTGTAAATCTGCAAATGGACTTGGATTTAAAGGCCCAAATTAGGAATCTGATTCTTTCGTACAAGTGCCAAAAATATCAATTGTTATGCCATGACAGGGATCCATGTCTAAAAATTATGTCTATAGTTAATATTTTATGCGGTTTTTTTTTTTGAAGAATATTTTATGCGTTTTTAGTTAATAAATTATATATTTGTAAATAGATTGAAATGACATAATTTATTAACTATCGACTCAAAATATATTAACTGCATACACATAATATGTAATTTGCATATTTTGTGTTTATAGTGAACATATTATGTGTCTTCAATTTATTTATAAGCACATAATCTATTAACTATAGGCATATATATAGAATGTTAACTATAGACACATAATATAAATATCATTTTGGACCATGATTCATAATGCAATGTGGACCTGCTCTATAGTATAATTTGTCCATAAATATCAATATGACAGGTGCTTTTCCCGAGGTCAAACACATTTGGTTTTACTTATATAATCTCATATATTAGGTCACATAAATGGAGGCTTTTGTTAGTTTAAGATTAGAAGAATCTGATCCAAAGGGATGACAAATGACAATTAATGTTTAGTACTGGTGGAGTTAGTGATAAAGCAAAGTGGAAATCCTACTCAATCCCACTATAATTATCTCTAGTCCCCACTTTAACTAATATTAATTTAACGTTTTTCTTTGTCAAATCATTCGATAATATTACGTTAAACTTATCTTCCTATACTGCTGTCGTTTCTTGTTGCCTACTACCAAACTAATGTCATTCTCCACCATGCCCTATAACAATTTAGTTAAGTGGCATCTCTATTAACACGTTTAATGGATTATCAATGAAGATTTATTCCTATTCACTTTTTATCATGACAATAGATTATCAATAGTGATAAACGATTTACTTCCTTTTTTATCTAATTAGTGAGTGACAAAAAATATTAATATTAATTTCAGTAAAATTCTTAAGATTTCCTTGTTTAACTAATTGAAGTTGTCAAAAACTTTATGATCCAGTGACACCAAATTATTTTCTCATATGGGAGATTGTGAGTCTGAACCTCAATAGAGGCGAGGCAAAAGTAGTTATAAATATACACTAAACAAACTAATTGAAGCTTGATGCATGTGAGAACAAACCAAACACCTCCTAATAACAGTCTTGACATATAATTTCTATCTTCATTGTCATTATTATAAACATTTACTTTGATAGTTGACATTTAATTTCTATCTTCATTATTTTCATTATTATCGAGATTTATTCCTATCTTCATTGTCATTATTATCAAGATTTTCTTTAATTTGATAGTTGTTTCATCATATAATTTTTTGTGTTTAATATATAAGCTCAAAATTTTATTAGAAGATCTTATGTGACAGGTTCAACAGAAATGATATAAACAAAATGCTTAATATTGTCTAGGTGTGTACTGGAAAATGGTAGAAGACTTTATAAAATGAATTTGATCGAGATGGTATTAACAAGAACAAACTTTATAACATTCAGTTACGAAAATTATGTTTCACCTATTGATCACCTCTTTTGAATCCAAAATTCATTACTAATAATCGTTGTCACGGCCAAACGGAATGGGCAAGTATGTTTTTTTTTTGGTGGGGGGAAGGGACCCGAGGGTCCCTAAGGGATTACTGCCGTCTACAAGTAGCTATTTCATGAGCGTCCCGAATCAGCAAAGTAATCAAACCATCCGGAGGGTGGTCTAGCAGAGTCGTACCCCAAGCTGATTGATGTCCGAGGTTTGCAAGAAAGTCAGCGCACTGATTCCCTTCCCGTAGGGTGTGTCTAATTCTAAACTCTTGGAATTGGCGTGTAAGGGCCTTACAATCTGCAACCATCGTGGAAACAAGGCTACCGCTAACAGAGTTTTTATCAATGATGTTCACCAAGGTCTCGGAGTCAGACTCAGCAATGAGATGAGTGAATCCGCGTTGTCTGGCGACGATCAAGCCCTCTCGAAAGCCCCAAAGCTCGGCAGTGAAACTAGAGGCCCGGCCGATGTTCGTAGTGAATCCGACAATCCACCTCCCTTCACAATCCCGGATTAAGCCACCTGCACTGGCTAGACTCGAATTTGAATTCCTTGCGCCATCTGAGTTCATCTTAACAAAGCCCGGTTGTGGGGGTAACCAAGCGACCCAAGTTTGTCGTGCGTGTAAAGGACCTCCGTTTTTGAGAAGGATTCCGAGGGCCTCCTTTGCTTCCCTTGTCGTTCTGCTTATTATGTCGTTCGCCGAGCAATGAGTATTATTGAAGACAAGATTGTTCCGCGCCTTCCACATGTTCCATAGGAGATAGGGAAAAAATGTTTTCCATCTGCTTCCATCGCCGGTCACGTGCACTGTACAGGCCTTCATCATCCAGTCCGTGAGAGGAAGGTGAAAGCTTGTCATGAAGGTTGTCGGTGCTGCAGCTAAATCCCAGCATTCCTTTGCGAAATCACAATGGCGGAGGAGGTGGTCAATGGATTCATCATGTGCACCGCATCTAGGACAATCCGCAGTTGTAGCTAGACCACGCCTTAGGCGTTCACCATTCGTGAGAAGGCCATTCACCGCAACTTTCCAAATGAACAGCTTTATTCTTTCGATACAGGTGATCTTCCAAATCCAAGAGTAGGAGTCCTCTGCTTCTTCGTTACCTGAAATAAAGGAGAAGGCCGAAGCAACCGAAACTAAACCAGAATTTGAATGGGGCCAAGTTAATTGGTCTACCTGGTTGTGGGTAACTGGTAAAGGTACTGCCCGGATTTCGTCCACCAACCTAGGTGTGAGAACGTCATTTAAGGCTTGAATGTTCCAAGTGTTAGCAGAAGTGATGAAGTTGTCCACCGTCGAGTCTGCGGAAGAGACGACCTCAGCATTTGGAACAGCCTCTGCGAGTGGTCGGTCGCCCACCCACCAATCTTCCCAAAAGCTAATGGATTTACCATCATTCACCCGCCACTTGAGCCCATTGATGAGGACTTCTCTACCTTTTAGGATACTACGCCACCCCCACGAAGCGTTCGTGCAAGTCGTGATTTGTAGAAAATCACCTTGTTTCACGTACTTGTCTCTCATGGCATGAACCCAGAGTTTATCTTGATTGGTCCACAGTCATATAAATATCCTATAAATACAGGCTTTTCATTGTATGTTATCATCATTACCAAATTGGCTTAGCCAAGAACGCCACCATGCCCCCACTACCAACTGTCCTTTTTAAATATAATAATCTACTCCATTCTATGCTCAAGAGGCATCTTGCTGTCTGTCTTTATTATCCTATGTTTAAATAAAAACACACTTTAAATGTTCTTTTCAAATGTTTACTCTTTGTTCTTGTGG
>NXFB01000570.1:33637-45973 GCA_002525835.2 Ipomoea batatas | reverse complement strand
CTCCGAAGTTTTTAAAAAAAGTTTCATTTAAAATTTTTAAATCGGTAAAAACGTTCAGTTGTGTTCTATTTCAACCGTTTACAAATAAATGTTTTTTGTTTTTTTTATTCTATAATTTTTTTTATCTTTTTTAATTTTATTAATGCATCCACCGGCTATTGAAGATAATTGATGGTTGTCTCCTTTTATGGACATGTCTAAAAATGATAATCACTGCCGTCGGACAACCATCCATTATATTAATTATAAAAAATTATAATTATAAAAAAGGAAGTCAAAAAATTATTTAAAAATAAAATTTTAAAAAGAGACGTGTCATTCCGGGAGCATTAACATGCTAAACAGGTTAAATAAAACTTAATTGAAATTTTTTGCTCGTTTAAGGTGTTTGAATGGAGTTTTTATACTTAGGTGGTCCAATTTGACTTATGTGACTAATTAGACCATTTTGCCTTTAATATTAATTTGGGATTTTTTGCAAGGTTTGTTAGAATTTAAAAAAAAAAATGAAGATACAAGTCATGTGTAAGCGTGTCTCTCACACACTCGCTAGGCGCATTAAGGTAGTAGCAAATTGATGACCACGCAACTTTTTTATTTTCTATTTTTTCTATTCTTTTCTTTATTTGCTCCTAAAAATAATAATTGCATGATTGTCTCATTAATATCACATTGGTGGACAATCATGCTTGTCCACATGTCCAACTTTGCAAAACTGTGGTGCAATAGTCTTGTTGCTGTTAGAGCTCTTCATTTTGTACAACGTTAGCTTCAGGAAGACAATTGTAATTTTTTAAATTGAATAAGTTTTTTTTTTCAGAAATTAAATTGAATAAGTGAATTACACTTTTGTATATTTCACTATAAATAAAATTTAATTGATTTTTTTGAGTAAAAATTTAATTTAATTTAATTGAAATAAAAAATCAATGTTGATATTTTGAAACAGTCGAATGAACATTTATCAACTCTTAATAATAATAATAATAATAATAATAATAATAATAATTATTATTATTATTATTATTGATGGATTAAATTAATGAGGGTGACCCGAATTAAAACCTGATAATTAAATGAATAATAATACAAGATAATGATAAAGACAAAGATAGTGTATTAATAGAAAGGACAAGAATTTGGTATTGCTCCAATTAGAGTTGTCAAAATAGGCCAGTCCGGTCCATACGAGCTGACCCGAAAACGGGCGTCCGTTTTCGCACGGGTTCGGATTTGGCCAACCCATGTAGGACGGGCCAGCCCGTTAATTATTTTTTTGAAGTAATAGTAATTAAAAGTATTTTATTTTGTACAAGTTAGGAATTGAACCCCTAATCTCTTAGATAAGAACTAAAATCATTTTCAATCAAGCACATTAAACCTTTTGAATAAATACCATGTATGTTTATATATATACAGATTATACACACACTATACATACACACACACATATATATAATTACATTTTAATTTTATAAATAAACTTTATATTAATATTTATATAAAGATATAATTAATTGTATTAATTAATACTTGTAATAAATTTTATATTAATATTTATATAAAGATACAATTAATTGCATTAATTAATACTAGTAATAAATTTAATATAAATAAAGTAATAAATTATATATTAATATTTATATAAAGATACAATTAATTATATTAATTAATATACTTGTAATAAATTTAATATAAATAAATTATATATAATGCTTGTGAATGATCTAAATAAATATATCCGTATATAAAGATGTTTAATAAGTATTCTTTGCATAGTTGGTTTCAATAGTGGTAAGATATGTCATATGTGAAAGGTTAAGGGTTCAAATTTTGTTAGCAATAATATTTCAAAATATTAATACAATACCACATTTACACAATATATTTGAGAGTGGAATACAGGTTAGATGGGTTGGCCCGTGGGTTACGGATCATACGGGCTAAGCGAGCCCAACCTGACGGATTTATATAGAAAAGAAGGCCTTGTAACCGTCCCACGCGAATAGGCCAGGCGGTTATAGTTGACCAAGCCTCCCGACCAAGGCCAAGGATGGGCTTGATAGATCGCATTGAGCGCCCGATGCCAAGGTTGAAATGGTTGTGGTATCATCGCATTGAGCGATGCCAAGGTTGAAATGGATCCTACTTTCAATATAATAATAACAACATCAACATCAAGATGTTGATTTAAATGAATTGAATTTGGGAAGAAAAAAATGAATTGAATTTTAAAATTGCAAACAAAATTAATCAATAATAAATTCAATGCAGAGATGAAAATCCATTCACCATTAATGTTATTTATTAAAAATATAATTATAATTTTTTTACATTATTTGGAATGTAATTTTTATAACTATGGACTTATGGAGTAATAATATTTACCATCTAACATAATTAAGCTAAAGCTGGATCAAAGATAATGGTTGGCAACAAGTTATTCTAGAGACTGTTGCTCAGGTGGTGAAGAAGGCTGTTGGTAATGGAGTGAATTTGTTACCTTCCGGAGCAATTATTCATGAAATTCAAGCTTCTTTGCACCAATTACCTTATGTTACATTTGATTTTGTTAAACGTGTTAGGAATGTGTTAGCCCATGTCCTGACTAAACAAGCTTTATGTTTTGAGGGAGAGGGGAGGATTGACTGTTGTGATACCATCCCTGCTTTCCTTTTTGTTTTTGTTTGTAATTCTGTTACGGTGATTTAATATAAGTGTTTGTCTTTTTTTTTTTTTTTTTTTTTTTTTTTTTTTTTTTAAAATAATTGAGTAAAAACTTAAAAAGGGATTTGTACAGTGAACTAAAAAAATATTCATTTACACGAACATTTGATAATTTTAATGAGGAAAAATTACATATTCGATCCCTGAGATATACCAAAGTTCTGACTAAGTTCATAAGTTATAACCGTATTCATTTTTTACCCCTCAATTATGAATGAAGTGGCGAGTTTGATCCCCGACATTAAGTTTCCGTATCAATTTGACAGAAAATCTAAATATCCAATTTTTTGAGGGGTAAAGTATGAAATTTCACATATTATTCTCCTTTTTATATTGAAATCACTTTCGAAACATTATTTTCTAGTTCTCAACCTCTTATTTCAAGGTACTTCAACTCCAAAAGCATTTCAATAACCCTCGTATGACTTGTTACGGGTGTTATTGAAATGCTTTTGGAGTTGAAGAACCTTAAAAATAAGAGGCTATGAAGTGAAAAATAATGTTGCAAAAGTGATTTAATATAAGAATGGGAATAAGATGCGAATTTCCTATTTTAGCCATCTAATAATAAAAAGTTTTGGTAAAAACTTGTGTGGGACTGTCTCAACTCTCAAGGATCATTCTTCGTGAGACGAGTCGGGTCAAGATAAAAAAAATATAATATTTATACAAAAAAATGTAATGCTAAACTATAATACTTTTGAAAAAAAAATGTACATATTTACATATTGATTTAAAAATATTACATTTTTTATCACAAGTATTACACTTTTTCTTATAAGTAACAAACACTTGCTAACATTACTTAGAGAAAATGTAATACTTTTACATTTTCAAAAGTATTAAATCTTCACTTATAAGTAACCAATACTTTATTCCTTATTAGTATTACATTTTTCAGTATAAGTATTGCATTTTTATATTGATTCGACTCAACCTGCCGCACATATAAGGATTTATGAGACGGCCTCATACAAGTGTGACTCAAATTTTTTTTTTTAAATTTTTTATTAGATCGAGACCCGGTCAAACACAAAGGCAAATAGGACTTGCCTATCACGAGATACGTAAGTCCCACTTGTGTTGCGGTTTTTGTTGTTGTTGTTTTTNAGATTTTATTGAAACAGTTCACCTAAACCTTATTGTAAACGAATTAAAATATAATTTCAGCATTAAAGAAAAATCCTTGTTAATTAGTCTTAATTGCCGCCATTTTATGGAGTGAGGCTTAAAGAAAAGAAAAATACTGAATCCCAAAGCCAAAAAAAAAAAAAGAAAAAGGTGGGGCTCTATTAGTATCAATATCGACTAGTTGCACTGTAGAGTATTAAAAATGTATTACCTAAAAGTTTGTGAGGATCATGTAACAATGATGTTAGAATATAATAATAGTTGTAACGTCGAAGCTTTTAATGCAATTCGAGAAATTCCCAATCTGCGAGACAATTCTCGTATTAAGAGAAAAGTCTAAATGTACTATGACTACAATTTAAAGTACACAAGATGGAAACATCACAATAAACAAGATCTTCTTATCTCTCTATTGAAACCTACCTATCGTATTACTTCTGAGTGAACTTAGAATGGTATAAGAAATACTTATACTTTTATCTCAATGCACTGAACTCTCAAGACAATATATGAGAAATCTTGTGCGTGCTTGACCTTCTTGATTTCTTTGGGGTAGGAATCCGTGTTGGGAATATGAGTCTTACTTTGTCTAAGATTCATTCGAGTCTTATTTTGTCTGAGATTCATTCTTTGACGTCTTGATCCTTGAGGTGTTGGGAATATGAATCTCACTTTGTTGAGAGTCATTGACTATTCTTCAATCCTAGTAGAATTAAGATAATATTTTTGCTAATAATTTTAGACAACGGCCCTGTTTGGTAAATGGCTGTTAGCTGATTGGGTTGGTTGTTTGGGTTAGAAAGTATGATTTGTTAATAACATTAGCTGATTGTAGAAAGTTGTTTGATAGATTAGCTGTTAGCTGATGGCTGTTTGGTATAATTTTTTTTTCTCAAAAAACTAATTGAAAAGGCTGTTTTGAGTAGCTTTTTGAATTTTAGCATTTTGGAGTTACAAAAAACTTATTAACCAAAAAACTAATAGTGGTTAAATAAGCTAAAATTGGCTGATATGCTGATTATTTACCAAACAGGGCCAACACTGTTTTGGACCAACATCACATGTAGTTATCTGACTGTTATTGTTTAATTATTATTTATCATTATTATTGTTAGTGTTGTTTGATCTAAATGTTGTAACCGTTTACCTTTTCTATGTATGTATTAGTGAAAAAAAAAACCGTTGGGACAAAGTATGACTATAGACTTAAATAAATAAATAAATAAATAAAGATGTCAAATAAATCTCTAAATGACTTAAATAGTGTAATTAAATACCCAACTAAATAAAAATATATAGTTATGAACAAACTTCTTTTTTTAGTACTATCAACTCTATTACAGTGTAGTATCTGTTCAATATACTTTTTTTTATAGCCACAAAGGTGTCAACTGAGCACAGGGTATAATTAACAAAAAAAGTATAATATAATTGAGTTTTAATATACAATTCAATAGGTTAACGTTGATGTGAATAATGTGATTAACACATGATGTTTTAATGCTTATGTGAATCTTAATGTACAATTTTTTTTATTGTTTTGAAATTTTTTAGAACAAAACACCATCCATTGTTATCATCTCCATTGACAAATAGTTGTGGCTATCTAATGACAACTATGACTCCCTGAAAGGTTAACCATGGTTGCCTTTTGTCCAGATCTAGACCATTTGAGATGAAGATGAAGGCGTGTTACCCTCTAATTAAAGAGGAAGTCAAAGGCGACCTTGGTCTCAAGTAGTCCATATATCTGAACAAAAGACAACAATGACTATCTTATTCGAATAGTCATGACTATTCTTAAAAATATTAAAATAAATAAGTAAAACAAAACAAAATTGCACACAAATTCACCAAAGTATCAAAACGGCACATGTTATCACACAAATCTTAACTTACTAAATAAATATCTTTAAGACTTAATTATACATTTTTTAGCGGTTAGTGAATTTGGATAAAATTTTCTTCATAATTTATACTATTTGAGTAACTTATAAGATCTATTTGATTTTTATTTTTTCTTTAACTCTCTTATTTTGTCTGTTAACTAATAAAATGTGGACACCCTACACAGATTTGTCTGGCAAAGGACAAAAAACATTTTCCAATAATTTGTGTTGGAACTTTTGGGAAAAGGGGGGAAAAAATAAGTGGAAGAATGGGTGGCTATGTGGCAGGCCAGGTCACAGGTGTGGTAGATATGGATTCTTTTATAAGCTCATTGGTTATGAGTTGCCCAGTCCCAGATTGCAATATATGCCTTCTATCTATTGCTGAGTTGTATTTGTTATTTGATGATCAAATGACATTTTTTATATTAAATTTTAATTTTTTTAATGTTCATTTAAATTACATGTAGTTGGTAGCTGTGAATAACTTAACATACATATGTTTAATTTAATAATTATTATAAAATGCATGGATTACATGATCAATTATGCAGCTATTAGGCTATTAAGCTTATGTGTTGCAATTGTGACACATACCAGAATTGCAAAAAAGTTGCAATTCTTGTGCCAGAATTGCAATAGCACCGGAAAAATACTGTTTATTATTATTATTGATAAAAAATATATTTTTAATAAAGTGATGTGAAAGTGAGACAACTTTTAAAAGAGAAGAGATAATTACATGGATTGAGGGTGAATAGTGATTGATTATAAATTTAGTGATATATCATTTTAAAAATGAGATTAAATTTTATGGATAGGATAGCCTTATATTGCATCAATCGGTTGTTATGCCATAGACCCAGGTCCATGTTCACAATTTTTGAACTCTATATTCATAATTTTTGAACTCTACATTCACAATTTTAGAACTCTATGTTCATCACAATTCCATAACTCTATATTCAATAGTATAACACAATTTTTGAATTTATATAACAAAATTGTGAATGTAGAGTTCAAAAATTGTAAATATTGAGTAATGTAATTTTGTATATTGAAATCTAAAATTGTGAATATAAAGTTATAAAATTATAAACATGGAATTTTAAAATTATAAATATAAAGTTCTAAAATTATAAACATAGAATTTTAAAATTGTGAACATGGACATGGATCCACTTTATAAGGTGGCGGGACATGGTCCATAGCATAATTTGCCTGCATCAATGAATCTGGCATAGGGCCCAGGAGCAAGTCTATTGTGTGTCAACCTAATCATATGTTGGCAATGCTCATTAATTTAAAAAATAATGTTACAAAACATAAGAATATATATATATAATCCTAATCATATGAGAATCACTCTCCAGATGAGAACTTGTGGAGAAATTTAAACCATTATTGATCTGTAAGATCTTATGGATGGGAAATCAAGTACAAAATGAGCCAGTCGTTTTCATAAATATTACAAAATTTTAAAATGAATGGGATTATTTTCATAAATATTACAAAGTTTTGTTTATTTTCAACCGTTACATTTACAAGATCATCACTAGTTTGGATTTGTCTGCACGTTCTCACTTGATTAAGGACATATGTATATATATGAGAGACGGCTCATGTGAGAACCACATGTCCGAGAGAGAACTAAGAACTAATGAGATTCAACAACGGGTTTTACAAATACAAGGTTGAAATGATTTACTGAAATAAGCTTAGTAGCTTACCACATATTCATACATCAACATATATAGTATAACAAGTAACAACTCTATGAAAAAAATTTGCAAGATGCAATTTCATTTTAATATGACAATTATACAAAATGCACTTACCTGATCAATCATCACAGTTTGTATTGTATAATTTATGAAGCTCGCTTACCTTTTCTTTGTAGTACAAAATTATGCACCTTTGATTATGGAGTTTTTTGTCTGAATCCTTACCACCTTGCAATAACCTCTAAACTCCACATTTTGTAAGCCGTTACAACACGCTCTTGTATAGTGTAGACAACCCTTGATTTTAGGCATTATTTTTCCCATGTTCATAGCATGATCCCACATCGCAACACTTCCTCTTTTTCTTTTGATTTCTGGAGCGCTCCTCCGCATACACAAACATCTCATGTACACAATTGAATTTGGCATGAAATGAACTCCCCCATATACACATTTAATTAATGATAGATGTGTCACTTCTACTTAATCAAATCTTCATATTAGATAATCATAATTAGTTAGCCTTCAAATCTTCAATGATTCAAATAACAAACAAATGACCCAAAAAAAAAAAAAACTTTTGACACATGCAAAAGCAAGCAGTACTGCACGTGCATATGTTCCCTGGCAAGAAAATATCTTCCTCGGCAACAGTCTTAAACTCATTCATTGGTTCAGTGTTTTTGTATCAACGAAGTTTAGCGGTTCAAAAAATATTTATATATTTTTATTTTTATTTGGACTTTGGCCAAATGTTGCGTTCAACCCATTCTTGTGCAGCTCATTGTCTGGCAACACAAGTTTAAAAATTTTCAAATTTTAACATTAGAGGGTTAATTTAATTTTTAATATTTTTATTTATTAATATATCGAGTAAATAAGTGTTATCGAATTATATTTCTTATCGTCTTATTTGGAATTAAAAAAGGAAATATAATTCGTGTAACATTTTGTAAATGACAGAAATTTGTGTGAGACCATCTCACGGTCTTAATGAGTGAGACGAGTCGGGTCAATATAATTTGAGTCATAATTAGTATTATGAGTTGATCTTTAATTGGTTTTTATGACCCAAACTATGTTGTCACGATCAGTATCACGGATTGAGATCCGTAAGACAGTCTTACCCAAGCGTGACTCTTTGTAAATATTCTGAAGAAATAATTGTAATTAATTTATTACCCCGTACTATATTAGTTAGGTCTAAATTTAACGACTTGGTAATATTGTTAGGTTTAAAGATATATATACATAATTATATTGATGAATTGCATGAATAGATATTACTTCAATAATATATACTCCGTATATTTTAAAGTAGTTGAAGAAGAAACTGCACTTCCACTAGAATTTAAAAAAAAAAAAATTGGTTAACACCATTGCTTAAGAGTTAAGAAATTAGTTTGTTTCCAAACAATGTTACTAACGTATAGGTAACTATAAGAAAAAATATAATAATGTTGATAAAAAAAAGTAATACTTTTATATCAAAATATCAAAGCATTACATTTGTCCCCAGAAATATGTACTCCGTATTACCTTTTCCTTTATAAGTACTAAATATTTTAATCCTGATTTATTATTTCATAACCCAACCTGACTAGTCTTACGAATAAAGATACGTGAGACGGTCTATCTGTGACATTGCACTTGCAAAGGAAAATGTAATATTTTTAATAAAAAAAATATAATACTTTTACATCAAAATGCAAAAGTATTATATTTTTCCTCAAAAATATTACTAGTATATTTTTCCATATAAGTAATAAACATTTATTCATGATTAAAATTACATTTGTTAGTATAAATATTACATTTCATCTCAACGCAACCTATCTCATAGACAGAGATCCGTGACGGTCACACACAAGCTTTTACCTTATATCTTATCATTATTATATGCTCAAGATGTACAACATCGTCTCAGACTCCAAAAGAAACTCCTAGCTGTTTTACATCTTAGTTTGCCATACACCTAGAATTCATGTATAACAAAAGAATGCCTACATTCTTTGTCCAAACCCAACACGAAACACAGTAGGAAGAACATTCTTCACAGTGGCAGTTCCACATGCTTCTTTTCTAGTACTATTTAATATACATTTCACTATTTGAGCAATATCTTGGCTATTTATTGAGGCCTAGTTTCATTCTAAAGAATATTTCAAGTATTTGTTTCATAATGTTGCTCAAAAGTAGACGAAATCAGAATCGAGAATGAATTGATTTTTGTTTTCTTACACATGACTCTGATGGTTTGGTTATTTCTTCGTTAGACACACTAGCCATGACAAAGGCGACCACTAGAGAAGCCAATTCATCTTGGTGCAAGGTAAATTCATGATCTGCTCCCTCGATAATGTGCAGCGTATGGGTTGGGATGTACTTGGCGAATTCCAGGGCATCATCAACGGGCACCATTTCATCCATTGAACCATGGATCGTCAACACCCTGATGACAAAATAGGCAATTGTTGCAACACGCACAAGAAATTAGATAATGCTGTAAAATTTCTTTTGTTTCAATTTATTTTGGTTGCAGAAATTCATAACCATTAAATGTATAACAAATTCTTGACCTGCAGCTTAGTGGAATAGTTTGACATGCCAAAAGAGTATCGGTTGTTAGGCGGTCCCTCAAACTTTCCTCGGTCACTCGATACTCAACTTTCCCTGAAAATTTGTAGAATAAAACATGAAAATACAAAGTATGATTCAAAACAGAATGGCACTCCATTTCCAACAAGTTTCATCACCAGCAACAAGAAATCAATCCTCACCATGCATTAATCACACAGAGTGATATTGTTGCTCACATTTAACATGCCACAAGGAATTAACCACCACATAATTGCTGAATTATAAAATATAAATGCAAGCTGATTGCATTGTATAATAAATTAGTTCATGCATATACCAGTATGTGTATATGGTTATGACAAACCTCTCCTGTTTTTAACGTCAATAAATCCATCTTGCTTGATTTGCTCCAGATAGTTTTTGCCTAACCGACCTTCAATTCCTCTCTTCAGATTATAGCGACCAGCAATATTGACGACTGTTGGTATAACCCCATACTTTGATGCATACAGAAGCACAGCATTCCCTCCTAGAAAAATTTCATTCGGCAGTGTCAAATAGAGCTGCTGCAAGACCTATTTATTTTTTGCATCAAATAAAAAACAAGGCCACAGTACTGAAACAAAGATAAAAGCTATGCATATCTATAATATCAAGAAAGCTTTATGTAAGAGAACCCTCCCCATTTCCTTCCAAAAAAGAATATTTAAACAATCAAAATGGAATATAAGTGCAAATAGGAGAAGCCACTAGTGACTAGTCAGTTTCCTGAATCAACGAATCAGTAAGAATCCCATCTTGTAGTGTTAAACTGAGGCACATAATTTTTAGTTTTGCATTGTAAAAAATAGTTTATATATGATTTAACATACACCATGAACATTTTAAGCAGTGTTCCTCTTCTCCATAAAAAAAAATAATTAAAAAAAAAAAGAATTAAGTAAACAAAGTAGAACAGAAATGATGAAATGAAAAATGGAAGTGTATTAATGTGATCAGAGTAAAAAATTACAGTATAATTTAAGTTACTTGAGCCATGCCCTCTTTATGATGGAAGCTACTTAGACATTGGGGTAGTTTTCACAATATTCAATATCATATATCATGCATTACTAAAATGAATATGATAAGGAAAATGTCCAATATATGAAGAAGGGGGTTGGGATGGAATACCAACAGATGTAATTTTCATACCTTTGCTATGCCCAATAATTGCTGTTATGAAACGTCCATTCTGGCGAAAATGTTCAACTACAGTATGCAAATCATCAGCTTCTCTACGGTAGTTACCATACTGGAATGAACCCTCACTTTCTCTGAAAAGAAAACAGTAATGTTACTAACTGCTAAAATCAACATCATCAAGTTTTTCAAGAACACAGTTTATGAGGGCTCTTCAAAGAAATATCTTATCTTATAGTTGACTAAACAAATGTCCGTCCCTTAAGTGGGAAAATCAAGTGCAGCAGTACTCCATTTCAAACGTGAGAAGCAAAAGGGGTAAGCCCGGACACAGGCCGTATAGGGATTTTCTACTGAGCCCATATAACAAATCACCGGTGTAAGCTAAGTGAATATTGTGGACCATACAAGTGCTCAAAGGAAGAATGCACACTAACATTAGTATTGGAAAAGGTATTAGGAAATGCATAAGCCAGAAGCTACATGTCCTGAACATATGTTAGAACACAAAAATGCTTTTTCAGATTTTATTTATTTTTGGGCGAGCTTTTCACTTTGTTGGGAAGAGGGAAGGTATAGTTGTATAAAGAATTATGATTAAAAAAAAAAAAACACATAATTGTAGGACAAGGTACTTGCTTGAACATATGATAGAAGTCATAGAACTGATGCATTGTTTTGCAAGATTCAGCTCAGCTGAAGAAGAGGGCATAATCTGTATGCAAAATTTACTAGACCTTATTATTCTTATTCTTAAAAGACTAAAATCTTCATTAATTGGAATAAGTAATCACGTCAAAACATATAAACTAGTCAAATTCGATGAATTCCTTCAATTCCTTGTTCATAATTTTTGCCTCAAAAAAGTTTATAGAGTTTGCATGTGTTATATAAGATAAACTTGTCAAGGTTAGTTTATCGTGAAGTCACAATCATTGGTGCTGTCAACTAACAGATCAAGAAGTTCAATGGTTATACGCTATGTAACTCATGAACACAACTGGTTTTTTAAGAAAATATTTTAATGATTCCTATTCTTCCACATCATACATCTTTTCCACCAACTTTGATTTCCAAACATACTAAGCAAGAACTTTACTGTG
>NXFB01000570.1:0-13099 GCA_002525835.2 Ipomoea batatas | reverse complement strand
TTTAGTGGTCACATTAATCAAGTTGATGATAACTATTAAATAAGTTGAAAATTAGAGATGAATAATGGAAAGAACTTTTGAGTACGTAGTAGTCACACTGATCAAGTTGATGATATTATTAAATATAAGATATTTCAGTAACGGTGCTTAGAAAAAAAAAAACTAATTACTTACTATATACGAGAATGTGGCGTTGTTGTCATTGTCGTACATAATTAACTGATTATTCAACTCAAAGAAAGCAGATAATTTTACTTGCAAGGTAGACTAGAGTAGGAATAGAGAGATAGAGACTTGCAACCTGGAACAATAAATGTGTAACCAATGCAAGCTAGGTGGATATGATGTAAACGTCAATATAATGGACATCAATATAATATATGCATGCAATAATAATGATGATTAATTAACGTAACGTAAAAATTAAAGGGTTATAGTTTGAGTGGCGCATGTTGCAGGAGAGAAATTAACTTCAATTTGGTTACGGAAAGTAACGATGGAATGAAATTAAAGTGAAAGGCGTAAACAAGTGGGATATGAACTTTAACGACAAAACATAATTGATTTGTCATCAGTTTGTCACCTTGTACTGGAAAGCAATATAATGTTGTATGTAAGAAAAGTAGGAAACTCTAGCTAGCTAGGTTTGCATGCACCGCCCTATCCCAACCAACGGAGATATTGTTGTTCCACTCGTATCCATTTTATTTTATGTCGTTGGAATACAGCTTGTAATTATATTTTTCATCGTCATTTTACATCTTAATGTCGATTACGTACGGAAAAGTTTGAAAGTGTGCATTTTATACTGCTGACTTCTAAATTTGAACAATAAAATCTTATATATTTATTAGTTTTACGACCTATGACTACTAACACAACTGTTCGAACTGTATTACCAGAAAAAAGTACCTGAACAAGAACTTAAAGAAAAAACTCTTTAAATGTCTTAACCATAAAAAATTCAAAACTCTTATCTCTCATTTTCTTAGGGTATTTATACACGCTACAAGTGCACGGTCCAACAAGAAATAAATCTCTTACATTCTAATCACCAAATCTTCGGCCAATCAAGTCGAGATTTGTCGCTAACTATTTACTAAAATTACAAGATTATCTTTAAAATCTAGAAAAAAAATCTTATTATAGAAAAAAAAATCTCCTAAAATCTTAGCCATTATTGATTTTAAATCTCGTCTAATCGCCCTTTTAATACACTTGCCCCTCTCATCTAACTTGGGAGTACTGTAGCAAAACGCTTTATTCGAGACTCGAAAATCAATTGTTACAAAGCTTACAGCTTAAACACAATGCCCCATCCATCAACATTTTTGCCTACTCAACTCCAAGGAATTATTTACTTGGGCAATATTTATGGTTGGTCTAGTGTTTCAATCCTTTGAAGGGACATGGATGGCAATTGTGTAGCAATTCATCTAAATAAAGAAAGGGGATAAGATAATAAGTTTGTTTGGGGAAAAAAATAATGAATAAATGGGAGCAAACATAAGGTAGGTAGAAGAAATGGGTAGTTTCTATAGTTAGCAAGACATGATGTAGTAGTTTATGGATTGACACGTGCTGGTCTTATCAATGATGGCGAACAGTACACATAATTTGGGGCAATTGACTTGACCCAAAGGCCCCGGCCCGCACCCAATTTATTTTGATGATTATATTGATCAGATGGCATATGTTGCTCCACTTTCCACTGGGCTTTACGTAGGCCCTCACCCCGTCTAATCCTTCATCAACTTCACTTTCGTCTGTCTAATCCGTCGCATCGCCAATTATTTTTATGAAAATTATATTAAATATTCATTAAAAATTAATTTTAATATGCTTTTAAAAAAATCAATATTGGTCCCAAGTTGATTTTGTGTTAGGGTCTTGTACCTTCAAATTATCAAATCAAAACCAGTCTAGTACATGATAGATTGTCAAATCTCATTTTTTTCTTGTCCTATTTTCTTTTTTTCTAATTGGCACTCTAAAAATCGTGAAAAATTAAGAGATATTAACAATGCTCAAAGGTTGTTTGAGATGTATAAATACTGTATATGTTGTCAAGAAAGAGATAACATGATCTTACAAACATGTTTAATAGCAAAAGCAATTGTTTTTTCACCATTTATCCTTCGCCTATAACTTCTTCTTTTTTTTTTGTTGGTATAAAATAATAAATACGGAGTATATAATTTATTATTGGAGCATTTCTGATCTAATTCGTCGGTTTACCAGCTTTAGTGAGAGACAACCAGACAATTCATATCTGCATTCCATCCAGTATATGATTAAGGGCTGGACGGTATCAGATCCAAAACCCATCAATAATTATGAGCCGTACATGAACTTAAGATCATGAGATGACCATTTTATTTTTCATTTTTTTAAAATTAATTTCGTAGCTAGCTATAATAGTTGTTGGCCCCGACAATTCATTCATTTGGGGGTTAAACGGTCTCTTTGTACGTTCGTAGTACTACCACCTTGCCTAAATTTTGTTGAAACATCTTTCGTGCATGCATGAAATTAAAATTATATATATTTCTCCGTCACCGTTAGGTTTCCGTACGTTTAATTAATTCCCACTAATTAGTATAGCCATCCAGTAAGGTATATTTATAGGTATATAGCCTTACAAAACAAAATGACTGGACCGGACATTTCACTAAGTCCTCAAACCTACCTTCATTTAATACTATCTATCTAAATAATTAATGTATCACTGTTATGTAACTTTTGACATACCATGTGCGAAATATTGTAGAATATTTTTTAAATTTATNATATATATATATGCCATACAATATTGTAAGGTAAATTGAGAAAAAAATTAATAATTACTTCAAAATCAAATATATAAATGTTCTAAGGAAACATTAGATTTTACAATTAAAAAGTGTGCTATTCTTGTATTGAATTCAAAAAACATCACCAGTCAAACCCCTCATTTCTTCTGGTTGTTACCGACTCCTTTGCATATCTTCTCCGGCTCTAGATGACTCTTGTTTAGTAACTCCATCAACACCATGTGTTCATATTGTGACAAATATTTCATACACATATATAAATCGAAGTATAAACACTGAGACTAATGTCAAAGTATTAAAACAAAAACAATCTTGTGCTTCAACAAATAATAGTTGTCATAAAATCGATATTGTAAAATGATATTATAATGGATGCAACAACAACAATCCATTATATTTACAGGGCGGTGGAATAAGAAAATAAGAGAGATGCCAATATATGATTTCACATAGAACGGGAATAAGAGACAGACAGTGCAAATTGAAGAATTATGATTTTCAAAATCAACAATCCATTGTATTTATAGAAAAAATGGTGAGAATTATAAATTTGTTAATTTTTCAAAAGGAAAGTATTATTAATTACTTAAAATTTTTAATTATTAATTCTAAATGCAATTTGTAATCCTACGTATAAATTATAATTTGTCCCGATTATTATTATTATTATTATTATTATTATTATTATTATTATAAAGATGTATAACTTTCGTAGTAACACGTGCTTCATGCCCTTTTTCACCGATCTGGAGACTTTTTTTTTTACATTTTTTTCGTTCTTTTAATATAAAATAATATATTTTTATAGATATAGATTATAATATATTTTTCCTAATTTTTAAATTCCATTTCAAAATATATTCTAATCTATACGTATAAAATATATGAAAATATATTATAATATTATAATATAATGGAGGTTTCAAAATAATAGTATAGATGTTACAAAATAATATTATAATTATAATTATAATATAGTAAATATAAAATAATATATTTTATACATATAGTATAGATTATAATACCTGACTTGATTTGATTAAGAATAATATATATGTTTAGGAATATATAGTATAGATTATGAATATATCACTAATCACCAATTTATATTAACAATATTACCATATTACCATAAATATATATGGATAATTAATCAATTATAGGTGAATGAAATTGGGGTATGAAATTGGTATGTTCTTAGCAATTGACTGATTTTATGAATAAATATATATGAATAATTAATAAAATAATACGTAGTAAATGAATAAAATAAATGATTTTTACTAAAATGCCACTAAGTTTGGGCAGGAAAATTTTTATATATAGTATATATAAGTGCATAGATCAAGCAAATATTGGACACTTTGGTTGTAATTGTTTTTGAAAGAGTATTATGCATTTGCTTAAGCCGGATGTTATGGACCGTGCCCAAAAAACAGAACATTTCATTTTATCTTTTAATAAAATAATAATGATCATTCAATTATTCAAAATATATTATACTACGATGCTATTTGGCGTTTCAAAAAAATAAAATAAAATAGAGTTATTTGGCAAAAACATCGTCAGCAAAAATTGAAAGTCATTCACCAACATTTTTTGAATTGTATAATTATATATATACTTGTTTAGATATACACATTAAAATTTAAGTATAACATTAAGGGACAAGACAAATTTTAGTTAAAACATTTGTCAAGTTGAATATTCGTCCAAACCATACATACAATTTGCACAGCACTGGTGGTGTTAGAACAGTAATAATATTTACACCAAATTGATACTCCAGGATCCAGGTCCAGGTGAATGAATGTCTAAACCATACAAATTCCTGTTCACATGCTATACACCTCCCAAAATCAAATATAAATGCAAGAATTGAAGCACATATTTGTTATATGGTGTTCAAATCCGTATTATTGCTACTACAAATCCCACTACATAAATGTTTTTCCCCCTTTCTCCCTGCCTCACTTCTTCCTCGATCTTTCCCCCTCAACATTCTTCGCTCAAGCCCCTCTGGGACTGCCGCCACCTGCTGCAGTCTTTTTTCCACCGTATTTCTGTTGCAACCAAAGAAAACATAGAGTACCAAGGAATAAAAAAAATAAACACAAAAACAATAGCTATAAATGCAATAGAACTAATAGGCGTGCAAAAGGAAAATGTGTGTGATATAATGATGCAAAACTGTCAAGCTCACCTGCTTTCCAATGTTAAATGGGATGTATTTATATTTGACCATGTGAGCAATTTGGCGCTTCATTGTGAGGACGAAAAGAACGATCCAGTAGAGCAATAATACTGGCCAAAAGACAGGAACATCAAATGCAGAGAAGAAAGTCGTGACAAATGCCATGTAGAAGGCCCTAGTGACCGCATACCTGAAACCACAAAAAGTAATCAACCTATTATACAAACGAGGGCTTTATAAAGCATCAGGTGTTGATCTGCCATTTTATTATTATACTACAATATTAGAACATTTAAAACAGCAAGTTCCGTAAAGTGACAGAACAAACCAGTACCAGAAAAATAAAAGTTCAGAAATGATACCTAAAAGCATCAACCTGGTTACTCCCAATTATTACCATGAAAACATATCATAATTACTACACATTTGCCCTTGTTTTCACCAGAATCCTAAATCCTAAATCTCACTAAATAATCATTAAAAATTTGCTCAAACAAAGATATCATCAACAGAGACAAAATTATATCCATCAAGGTTCAACAACAAAAGTTGCATAACCAACAAATGCATCTCCAGAATACCAAACTAGTGCAACATAGTCATATGGCATATAACAAGGTGATCCAGCACAACGCACCCAGAACCACCACTAAGAGATGTTTGGCATTAGAAACATCAGAAGGAAGAAGATTTTTTTTTTTTTTTTGGGATGTGCCAAATGTGACAATAACTAAGAGCAAATAGCAAGGGAAATTACCAAAACTTGAATTCCGGGAGCCGACGAATGAAAGGTTTGAATTCATCTGAACCTTTTGTAGGCAGCACAGGACCATCTGAAGTTTCTTGGCTAGGATCAACAAGAGGTGTCAGAAAACCAATCAGCAAATTCAGTATGTAGATGCCCAAAAAATAGGTCACCATGTAGAACCCTTGAATGGAATAGACCCGCAGAGCAAAAAGAGATGCAAAGATGGNTGTAATCCAGCAGCGGAAAAATGGTCTCAGCACAATACCTCGGCACCGAGAAACCCCCTCCATTATTAGCATCAGACTGCGTCAACGTCTTAGAAAACGAATTCGGTTTCTCTTCACTCTTGTACTTAACAACCCCCAAAAATCCCCCATCATCATAAACATCATGTTCCCCACTCCCTCCCACCACCGGAACTAACCCAATTTTCGCATAAACCTCATCAGTCTCAGAATCAGCCAAATATTTCACAGCTGAAACCCTAGACAGAATCAGGGGTGGAATCCTTCCACACATGCCAAAATCTACACTCTTCTTAAAATGCTCAGCATGGCCCTGGGGAAAGTAAAATACCTTAGAGTTCACCTCTGGTATTTCAACCATCCCACTTGCACAGGCATGCCATAACTGGGGGTCCAATAATTTCTCAGTTTCATCCATGAAATTGTCCACTGGATTCATGGCATTAACCATTTTCCCCAAATTTTTTTACCACAACATAAATCTTTTCCTTAACACTGAGTCAAAATCTCTGCAAGTATAATCATATCACAAGCATTAAGGCAACAACACAACAAACACAAACAAAAACACAAACAAACACAGCATATATACAATTCCTTTCCCTTAAGCACATAAACTATTTGAATTTACAACTGAACTACAGAAACCAAACAGGAAAATCAAGAGTAAAAAGAGAAATGGAGTTACTTACCTTCAAGACATCTACAGAAGAGAAAAATCGAACAGATCAACTTTAGACATTAATATATAGAGGTGGGAGTGGTAAAAGGAGCAGAAGAGTTTGTGTGTTAGGAGGAGACAGAAACTAAGACACGGGCAATCGTTGCCGACCAGATGCTGCCACTCAAAATTTGATTTTCAAAAGGGCATTTTGGACCGGTATGTATACATTTTTGTTACATAACCCTATAAAAATACTCATTTTAGTTGATTAAAGTCTTTACTTGGTAAACACAATGATCAATGAGAGTGATCTATTGATCTTATTGATTTGAACTAATCAGATTTGAGCAACTTAATTTGAACCTAGATTGATTTATTTCATTGCGGTTATTTGTGAATCAGGACCACAATATAGTGTTTATCCAGTACACACTTTCATGTATTGACGGTGACTTTTATTGTCACTCAAAAAAAAAATCACTCATTTTTTATGTGACAAGTGCAGTAAATTGGAAAAATATATATATTGGCCCTGTTTGGTAAATAATCAGCCTATCAGTCAATTTTGGCTTATTTGACCACTATTAGTTGTTTGGTTAATAAGCTTTTTGTAACTCCAAAATGCTAAAATTCAAAAGGCTACTCAAAGCAGTATTTTCAATTAGCTTTTTTAGAAAAGAAATTATACCAAACAGCTATCAGCTAACATCTAATCTATCAAACAATTTTCTACAATCAGCTAATGTGTTATCAACAAATTATACTTTCTAACACAAACAACCAACCCAATCAGCTAACAGTCATTTACCAAACATGGCCATTATATCATTTTTGTAGGGGAATCAAACTTATTTTTTTTTAGATAAAATATCAATTTTGTCATTGTGTTATCATGGTTGAAAATATAGCTAAGTGTTCGGAGGCGCCTAGGCGTCTGTGTATTTTTTATTTTATTTTTAAAAAATTTATTTAAGTATTTTTAATTTTTCAAAGACCAATAATTATAAATTATATAATACTTCAATAGTTAATACTAAAATATTAAATATTAACCTAACAAGTATCTAGAATTTGAACAATTTATGATTATTTCGTTCAAAACAATGTTGTTTTGAGTAAAATAACTCATTAAAAAAAATAGCTAATCGGTTGACTAGGCGACATAATCGGCGCCTAAGCGGCATAGGCGGCCGACTCCTAAACCACCGATTAAGGTAATACACTAGGCAATCGGCTAGCATCTAGTGCCTAAGTGAGGTTTTTACAACATTATGTGTTATCGAGTCGTCGTCAATAATTAGTATGACATCAACCATCAATCCAAATAATTTAAATTTTTTTAAACTTAACCCCCTAAATCTTATCATTTTATTTGACATTTATTATAAATGTATATAAATGAAAACACAAATTCAAACTTTTTGAGATGCAATAGATTACGTTTACATAATTTCAAGTTTTCAACCAAAAAAAAAAAAGTTTACATGTTTTGTTTCTTTGCCAATACGAAACATGTTTAATGATTCTCTTATTAAAAGTGTTCCGAACAACAAATCTCTGGTTAATTGTGAGCACTTCTTTCAGAATTTCAAAATTACATGGCCGCTACTTGTACATAGTTATTGTATAATTATTACATCTCAGTCACACATGATATATATATCTTGATTCTAACCATATTATTTTACATTCATTCCTTAATAATAACCTACTCTTCCATTGAATACCATATTTATATTACAAGGTGCATGTATAATCCATTTAATTGGAACAATAATACTATCTCTCTGCCTCATTTTTGTTTGTCTGATTTGGTTAACGAAACTTGGCTGGAGTTATTTTTTAATTTATTTTTTTCATAATATTAAGTTTAGTATTAGTATATAAAATTTATATATTTAGAAAGTACAATAAAAATAACATTAAATACAAAAAAAAAAATAAAAATTTAAAAATAATTAAAATTACTAAAAAACAATAAAAAAATATTTGGTTTGACCAATGAATAGTAAACATGACAGATTAAATGGGACATAATGAATGTGTTTAATTTGTTTAGTATATAGGTTAAAGCTAATAAGCATGTTATAATAATCAACATTCTTATTATTTAGATTTTTTCTTAATGTCTTATATGAGTTGAAGATTGTTGCAAAGCATAAGACAAAATTATAGTGACACCTTAGACAACAACAAACATAATGTCCCTCAAGTATGAGGCTTGAAGAAAAGCCAAATTGCACTGTCATTGATTATTATTATGATAATGGTTTTTAAGAAAACAAAGGTGTTTAGGTGTGCTAAACCATGTTAATCTAATCTATACATCATATCATTGCAACCTAATTATTAAGGTATCCACATAAAAATTTGTAACATTAATTATTACTTAATTGCTTTTTATAAATGTATAATTGTCATTTTATTATAGTTACGTGGGTGTATGTTGTACCCATTTTCAATAATATATCCGTGCAGGCACCTTGCATTCTTGCAATGATTTAGATAATTTGGTTAATATTGGTGTACTAAATTTCTTGTAGTGTGATATACATGTGAGGGATTAGATCTAGTTCAAAGATTAATTTTGACTCACGAAACTTAAAGATTATGTCAAGAATGTCGATATCAGGGTCAACCTAAAAAGTTAAGTTGTCCCGAGATGGATAGGGGCGAGAACGATGAAATGGAAGTCAATCGATAATCGTTACAACCATTATGGGGCGTCCACTTTGCTTGAGAAACATTTGAGTCGCGCGGAGCGTTATTAAATGAGTCATAAAAGAGAAACACATACGAAGGATGAACTAAAACCAATTCTGAATTTATTTAACAAAATTGTGAATATAAAGTTAAAAAATTGTGAATATTAAGTAATGTAATTTTGTATATTGAAATATAAAATTGTGAATATAAAGTTCTAAAATTGTGAACATAGAATTGTACAATTGTGAACATAGAGTTCTAAAATTGTGAACATGAACATGGATCTTCATTGGCAGGTAGACTCAGGTCCATAGCATAACAACCGCTACACTATATATAGGCCGGTATCCTAGTGTAGAGCAGCCCGGCCCACATTTTGCACAATTGCATCTATATTGGGCCTCGATTCTCAACCCAAAAGTCTTGTGCACTGCACTTTTAAAACTACAAATCATAAAAAGATAAGGGCACGTACCGCAATTTTAGCATAAATTGGGAACAAAAATATAATATCTATTAAATTGTAAATTTCTTCTCCTCTAATCTAATCAGATAGCCGCCATTTGCTAAGCGCAGACAGAGAAACAAGGAGCAGTAATACGGTGCCGTTTCGCATCTAAGGTACTCTCTCTCTCTCTAGGCGATTTGATGTACACATTTCCTTTGCATTTTACATAGTTACTTCTCCGATTCCTTTGGAAATTTGATGAGATTCCTAAAACATGAATGAAACCTGGTACACAGGCCAAATGGTTAACTTGTGGATTGAGAAACTTTGCCGGTATTAATTATTCCTATCACCTATTCCCCTTTCATTTTTGATGAAATTTTCTATTGTTTATGTTTATGGATTGATCTAAATTAAGAGTGTTGAGTTATTGATTTTTAGTTGCACTTTTGTAGAGTGATTGAGGTTATTCATCATCATCAGTTTTTATTTCATATATTTAAAATTATTTTTTAAATCTTAATTTTTTTTTAATGGATGCAAATTGCTACATTTGACCTCCAGTGTAGGCTGCAAATTACACCTACATCATAGGCTGAGTTACCGGTACACATTCCACTCACTTGGGGTTGTTAATTTTAATATGAAGTTTGCTGGATGATAATGGCCTAATTTCTTTACTAAAATTGTTTTATTTGAATTGGTGTGATTTGTATTAGTTGCATTCATCTGATTGTGCTTGTTGAACTTTGCTTTAATATTTGGTTGTACAATGCTTGTTGTTACAATTTGTTGTGTAAAAAATTGAATAAGAAATTTCAGTGAGTTTGAATAGCTTTAAGCTTGAACTGAGCTGTGTTTTGAACTTCAACATTTGAATCAGGCTGAGCTTTGATTATTGGGGCTTGGCTAAGCTCAATTACACCCCTAATGGGAATCATCTTTACTTTTTTTTTTGTTTTAAAAAAAGCTGTTTAATGGAAACCTTAATGTTTGCAATATTGTTTGGATACAATAAACGGAGAAATGCTTCTTTAAAAAAAAAAAAAAAAAAAGGTATGCTTTGCCCGAATCCAGTGATGCTGAACCTGGCAACTATCTCTGGAAAACTGAAAATGTGAAAGAAGAATAGTTGCCAATACCCAGTGCCTGTGGTGGAAATAGTTCCTGCATGCAATGGGGTGTTGTGCAGTGTGGTGAGGGTCAGTTGCTGCCAAAATGGCATCCTTGTGTTGTACTAAATAGGAAAACACTCTTTGTTTAATATATAAACATGCAAAGCCTCTGATGAATGAGTTGATCTGATTGACAAGTGGAACTAAGAATACATTGTTTATAAATACCATCCTACTTGTGAGGGCTGTGAATGGCTGACTTTCAGATTGTGATGTAGGACATCCAAAGTTAGACAATGGCTCAAGTAACAATGGATCCTTCTAAAAAAGTTGATGAAAATGTTGCTTCCTCTACTTACAAATCTCAAAATTCAGCATCATCATTCAAAAGGTTGGGCAGGAAATCACCATTCACTAGATATGGACTTCCTATGATCTCACTAATGGTGCTTGGGTCTTTTGGCCTTGGCCATCTTCTGCAAGGCAGGTTGGTTCAAATGTTTATTTAATTAAACGTCAAATTATGTTTGTTGTTTAGTTGCTAGCTAAATATAATTCACTAAACTATACTGGACACTGAAACATCCGTTTCCAGGATGGATTTATCCAGAGTCACTTTGAACCTTTAGGTTGCAGTGGTAAGGAAATTTATATTTAAGTCTTCAGAATCCTTCCATCATTTGGTAAAATGAAAGTAGCTCTTCCATCATTTGAAAGCTTGTTTGGAGATTAAGGAAGGGATCAACTGTTTAGATTGTCTATGCTTTTCATTGACAATTGCCTTTATCAAGTGCCATAATTTTGTACAGAGTAATTGATATTTGCCTAAAAGCAATTTTAAGCATTCTTACATTGTTGCTCTTTGCTATGCTCTTTTATTGACTTATCATTTATTTAAAGATTAAATCTTGTGAAATGTTGTAGTTCAGCAAGGATATTGCTAAAGTGAAGGATGATCGGGAGTGGGAGATCATTGAGACAAGAAAAGCACTTTCGAAAGAAGGGCCTGTCAATGCATATAACCCCAAAAAGATAAATTTGGAGGATGAGTTGAAGGTATGACAGTTTCGACCCATATGTGTGTGCATAGGTTATTGAAAAGTACCAAATGAAGCCAATTTTTGTTTTGAAAAATGTTGTTGCTTCTGTTGCAATGGAGGGTATCTTGCATTTCTTTTTCATGCAGAGTAGTCAGAGTAGAATGTTTGTCTGGTGTTCACATAGTAGATAAGCAATACCCCAATTTACTGTGAATTTTACATGTTGACTTTTTTCCCTCCTTTTTAGTTTGTCCTCTAATTTCCCTTGCATATTTCAGGCTCTGCAAGAAAAGGTTGATATAAACACTTACGAATACAAGAAAATTCCTAAGCCCAATGAGAGCAAATGAAAAGGCAGCATTTTTCTGAGGCCATGGCCAAAAGGTGCAGCCCAAGGAAATTCATCCTTCAAAGCTACAAAGCCAGCGGCTCTCCGGTTCATTAACGATACCCTTTTACCAGACACTGAAGGCGTAGTAGGCTTTATCTACTTGTAGTTGATACTAGGCTGAGTTTTGATTAATGGCTCAAAATTTCTACTACTAGATTCTTTCAAGCAAGTCTCGATTACACTTGGAGTAGCTATGAATACACTTTTTGAGCTGTTGAAACTTGACTTTAGCACTTAGGGGGCGTTTGGTTCAAGTTATATAAGATAACTAAGGTTATATTTGCTTGGTAATATAAGATTCCCATGTTTGGTTCAAGTTATGTAAGATTCTCAGGGAATGTAAGATAACATCCCGATTAAGATTTTAGCTATTGGAAGGGAATGTGAGATACACCCCGATTTCTTAGGTAATCTCACATTCCCTTATCTTATTCCTAATATTGAGCTTTTGGCATTTTAATCAATTTATTTTATTTCTGTTGTCTTATTTACTTAGTTCAATTTTAAACCAAACACAGGAATCTAACATTCCCAGTTATCTAACATTCCCAGCAATCTAACATTCCCTAAGGTAATCTAACATTTCGTGAACCAAACGCCCCCTTAATGTTAATAAAGATACCTTTGCTATTAGGGGCTATATCTTCTAAAGTCGGAACACATGTTTCATGTTTGAATGAAAGGCGTTTTATTGAGTTTCAAAGAGCAGCCTTCTAGATCATTGAAAGGCCAGTG
>NXFB01000569.1:23241-46181 GCA_002525835.2 Ipomoea batatas | reverse complement strand
ACCTATATGATTAGCAAGCATGACCATTCGCCCGTTTCTCTCTGCCTCACCATCTCACTCCCCTCCGTCTCTCATCTCCCTCTCGCGAAATCATCCACCGGCCAGGAGCAATGAAGACCGCCGGCGTCACCATCCTCCTCCGGTGTATAGCGGCGGTAGGAAGCTCCAAGGGTGAGCCAAAGCTTCCATCTCCACCGTCAGAAGTGCAGACGAACATCACGCATGGACCCCTGCCTTCCCGTTCTCCGGCAAATGTCCGAACAGCAGCGACCAAGAAGTTCCGGTAGCAAGGCAACGGCAGAGGACCAGCGAGCCATCATTCCAACCGGTGAGTTTCAAGGAGTTCACTACCTGCGACGGCGTCGGTGGCCTCCGGTGCCACCATTCTTCCCAACGGAGCAGCGGCGTTCAAGGCGGCGGAGCACCTTGGCGGACACCTCTTCTCCGTCACCCTCTTCCGCTCGGCCATTAACGGTAGCATGTGACGGTGGTGGCGGCTCCGTGGATCCATGCCGCAGCCTCGTCTCCTCCTCCCTCTCGTCGACGGCAACAGATGGGCGACGATAGAGCTTGGTAGCAGGGGATCCTCCGTTCTCTGCCGCGGTTGTCCTTCTTGCTGATGGTGGCCGGAAGCCGTGGGAAGAACTTGGACTGTCAGTCACGTAACGTAGCACGAACGGGCGAAGTGGCGTGGTGGTAGGGTGCCCTTGTGCTAGGTTGGAGGGCGAGGGTTCGAACCTGACTCTAAGCATAGGTTGAAGGTAATGTTCTTTTAAGGTTTTGCAATCAGTTTATGTTAGGGTATTAATCTTTCGGGTATTAAGTAACGATTTGGATTAGTAGTATATTATTAGATTGATATTATTAAGTGACCTCGTTCATATGCTTAATTATTAGAGTTTAGGTGCTTTTGTCCGATAATAATTATGGATCTCGGGTGATAATTATAGTGGACCGAGTAGGAATATTAGTATTGTTATTAGTAGTAATTAGTAACCATACTAGATTATATTAATTCTTCAGGTTCACGATTATGGACCTAGCTTGTGAACTGAGCTTTGAGTTTGGTGTTATGCTTTTTGGATTAAATACGCTTCAAAGGTAACCACTATGTCCATCAAAATCTATTTTTACACTCACTCTATATGATATTATTTGGTGATTGGAAATCCTGAAATTCCTTGATTATTAGCCTGTTATTGATTGTACTTATTGGATTCTCGGTCTTGTGACTTGATCCTTGGTCTATTGTTGGTTATGAGCTTTGTTGATTTGGTTTTCCATGTTATTTGGCCTCTGTTGGATGAAATCTTGTGTAGTATGATTTGATTTGTTGTATTCTGAGACATTTCTTTGTATTCTGAGCTGAGTCTGATTTTGGTATGTGAGAATTGCTCTTGCGGGGCGCTCTAGCGGGATAATGTAACCGTTGGGGTCTCCTGTGAGAATAAGGGTAGTGGTTGATGGTGGTGAGTGATCCGTTGCTTGTTTCCTTCTTGGTTCTGAAGTTTGTCGGAGTATTCTATTGGATATTTTACCTTGATTCTGAGTATTTGTTCATACCTCTTAGTCCTTGGTATGAGTCTATTATTTGGGAGTTGGTTGGTGTTCATAACTGAGATGAGCACTCTGAGTGATGGTTCTTGGGCTGAGTTGAGTATGAGATTGGGTTGTGGATCCTTGGTATCGTTTGGAGGTTGTTGGGTGGATTGACTGTGCTACTATTGACTACTGACTTCTGACTATTGGACTTCGGTCCCTGTGTACCAGTTATCTGGGTTCTGACTTCTGACTATTGGACTTCGGTCCCTGTGATTGGGTTGATTACCCCTGTGATTGGACTACGGTCCCTGTGATTGGACTTCGGTCCCTGTGATTGGGCTCATCACCCCTGCGTACCGGTTTTCCGGGATCTGACTTCTGACTTCTGACTTCTGACTTCTGACTTCTGACTTCTGACTGTGGGTTTGACTTGGCTTGATGGTTGGTATGAGGGTTTGGAGGTTGGAGTTGGGATTCATTTCGTGGTTGATATATTTGTGAGTTCCTTGTGTTTATTCGGTTGATATCTTGTTGTTCTTGGTTATGGTTGGTTGGATTCTTTAGGGTTGTTGTTCAGTTGGTATCTTGTCATGGATTCGTTGTATTGTACTCTCGCTATTGGATTATTGGCTTCGTTTGGATGAGTCTTGGTTTGTGATTCGTTCAGTTTATTGTTGTTGAGTATCCGTTTTGAACTAATGAACAGTTTGTTGGCGTTTATATTCTATATGGGTGTGTAAACCTATTTACAAGCTTATGTATATCTATACTTCCTTGCGGGTGTGAATGGTGGTTGCTTAGCAGTCTTTTGCTAATGGTTCTTTGTGTGTTTTTCCCAGGTATGGATTAAGTCTGAGCGCGAGCGCGTTAGAGCCTACCGTTATGATGATGCTTAGACTTAGTTTACGTTGTTTAGACTTTGGTTTCAGGCCTGTGTGCCATTTGAGATTTCTTAAACTCTTAACTAGCGATTGGATGTGTTGAGACTTGATTTAAGGATTATCGTTTATACAGTTCATTTTTTATGGTTAGCCTGTGCATCTAGGTCGTGTTATCTTACCTAGATGTGGCATGACGCCCTTAGGTTTTAAATTCGCTTCCGCTTTGTTTTGTTGTTGGTTGAGATAGGCAGTTGTTGTGTTGAGTTTTATCTATCTCAGCTTGTGAAAGGTTAGGGTGTCACAGAAGTTCTAAAAATAAGAAATGTAAAAGTCCTCCTTTGAAAATCTATCAAAGGGATTTAAATAGTCTCCGAAAAGCAATCCTAGTGATTTTTCGCGCAATGTAGTCTCCACGCTGGCTCACACGCGTGTGAGCGTGCATGGGAGGTTACTGGATTGTTTCCACGCATACTCACACGCGTGTGGCCATCCTCTTGGGTCCTCCGGGGCTCCGATCTTGCCTGGTTTGTTCTTTAAGCTCAACTTTCGCTCTTATTGACTCCCGGGACTCCTATTTCACCTCTTTTTGGCTAAAAGTAGCTTTTGTGTGTTGGTTAGTGAATTTAAGGATGCTAGAAACGTGACAAAACACCCTAAAATGCACTTGATTTATGGGTATCTCGGAGGCTTATTAGCAGCCAAAAACGTTTTCCTCAAACCTCTCTATGCCTATCGTCTCTCCGTTGATCTCCCTCTCGTCTCTTGTCAACCGGCGGCAACAACAACAACAATAGGAGGATCTCGGCAAGTTCTCATCAAACCTCCAACCTCTCGTCCCTCTCTCTCTCGTTACTCCTTCAATGGCGAAGCACGATCATCAGTCCCATCCGTATGGCAGTGCACCACGGCAGCAATAACAGAGGAATACGCCGGTAATGCAATGGTCGACTCTGGCTCCTCTGTTGCGACATTTCGTTTTGCGAAGAGGGGCAGCAGCGATGGAGCTTAGCAATGGGGACCTCCCTTCCCCGTGACGAAGTAGTATCAACTTTCGCCCTGTTCTTCCTCCTCGTCTAAGTAGAGGGGCGAGGGTGGTGGGCGGCATTGGTGTGGGTGCGGTGGTTTCCGGCGCTGCGAGGCAACGGGCAGCGGCGACGGTGTTCCCTCCCCTGTCGGGCATTTCTCTCCCCTGCTCTCGGTGGTCTCATGGCGGCAGTCCAGCAGCGACATGCTTCCTCTCTTCCTTCCTCCTGTCTATGATCGTCGGAATTCTGGTGATGGTAGCAGGTGATGAAGTTGGCGGTGGCGGATTATGGAAGATGGATTAACATATTGATTTGAGGTAATTTCCTTATTTAGGCTCTAATTATAGTAATTAGATGCTAACTATTTTGATTAAGTTTACTTGTAGTAATGAGAGGTTATGGTTTTATTAATATGATTAGTTAGTTAAGATATGTATTAAGTTCTAATTCTAGTAATTAGTGTTAGTGGCTCATGGTTAGAATAATTAGATTATTAGGCTTATTATGGTATTAATTATTGATATTAATCCTTTATGATGATTATAATTAGTCTAATTGGTGGGTAATTGGTGATTAACCATTGGTTATGAACAAGGATTATGATAGGTGATTATGAGCATTAGTATCATTAAGGCCTAGTGATGGAGATTAAGGAATACCTAGGTGGTTGATTCATATTGGGTCTAGATCATTACTAGTAGTGATTGGTAATTAAATGTGGACTCAAATTGGTTCACATGTTCCCTATCGTGGACTCGCTTATGAGATGAGCTTAGGATTGGTGTTGCTATTGGATTAATAAGCTTCAAGAGGTAACCCTCCATGTCTCACTAAACCTACTTTCACTCTTGTATATGTGTGATTTGGTGTTTTGTGGAATCCTGTGGATTATTTCTTGGTTATAGCTTGTGATTTGTTGGATTATTGAGCCTATCTTGTTGATCTTTGGATTGTGTTGGTCATTCTTCAATCTTGGAATGTTTGAGTATTGTTGTTATGGATTCCATGTATTATTTGGCTTCTGGAATGTGTATTCTGATCCTGATCTGGGTACTGGAATGATCTATGTGTTCACTGCTTCGTGTCTGATTGAAGTATGAGTATTCTGGGTTGAGTTTGTTCTTGTGGAGAGGTACAACGGTATAATGTGTCCCGCTGAACCCTTCCTCAAAGAGCCTGCGGTAAGGAGTGGCGGAAAGGGGTGTACCGCCACTGTGATCCGTTGCCTTCATGCGGAAGGTGCGGCGGAGGTGTGCGTTCCGCCGGGTCGATCGATCTGCCTCTTCCTAGCAGTTGGGTTCCGCAGTGAGACGTGTTCCGCGAAGATGTTCTGTTTGAGTATGTTTCCCTCTGTTTCCAGTTCGATTTATGGTCTATTGACTCTGATTGTTTCACCTTTGATTCTGGAGTATATTATGAGCATGTCATTGAGTATACTACCTTGGTTATTAAGTATTGACTCATGGTTGTTGGTTATTTATCTTGGATTATCGCACTCCTAACATTGTAAGGTGAAATCTCCTAAGCAAGAATGTAGAGTGGATACATTATGATTTGAGATTGGATGAAGATTGTGTATGCAGTATTGAACGGATGGTGTTTGAGTCTAAAACCAATACATGTATTTATATTAACGCAAACTTATTTCTTCGAAACGTTTGTGTCGATTGATTAAACGATGTATATTTAAGGAACCTATTAGATTTTCCTTTTTTTTCTTGGTATGAGCATGTATTCATTGGAATTGCAGAGTTGGTAATTAATGAAATTTAATTGCCAAAAATAATTAATTCTTGGAATAGGAAAAGAAGTACACGACTGCGTTTTGCCAAGGTTTTGGGCGAGAACTTTTATCATATTTTATTTTCCAAAAGGTTTTGCTTTATTATATATAGAGATTAGATTAGACCTACTTTCTCTCTCTTTAGATCTACTTTCTCACTCTAAGATCAAGCTCAACTTCTTCCATGGAACTTTTGCTCTTGTAAAGAGAGGAAATCTCCTATAGATCTAGGTCTCAACTTGACAAATTGAATCCAAAAGCTCGGAGGATTTTTGTTTTGAAATTGTTGAAGGATTAGATCTAAGTTTGTTCTTATTTCATTCAATTGCAATCTCTTGCTTTCAATTGCTTTTAATTCCTTCAATTGCTTTCAATACCTTGCTTCTATTTTCTTTTGCTTACCTCCAAATTACTTGGATTATGTTTTCATCTACATTCCATTGTTAGAATGTTAGCTATCTACATATATGCACACCATATGTTTGATGAAATGTCTCTTCACTTGTTATTTCTTGTTATTTCTCTTGTGCTCTTGCATTAAGTGTTGTGAACTAGTTTTCTATCACAATTGTGCTCTTGTGCTCAACCACACACTCTACTCACTCCAAGTTGTCATCCTTTGAGAATGACATTCCTGGGAAATCACTTTTCCCAACATTCATTCCATCCACCATTTACTACGACTATCAAAAGGCGCCATTGCCGAGGATTACCAGAATGATTGTGAGGAGATCATTGGATGGAAGAACGACTTGATCACGCACTTATTACTATGGAATGGTGTTATTTATACTCACAGGCTACGGTACATAATTTCCCCACTCTAACTTCAGAGCATTCGACTCTTTTTCATGACTTAACTGGCGTAGACCATGAAGGTTATTCCGGTTTGAGAGTGCTTGGGTATTGGATGTGGGATGCAAAGAAATTGTTTAACAATCCTAGGTAACATCGCACGGTATGAGTTTTCAAGCCAGGATCAAGAGTTGCGCTGACCAATTATTGAGTTGGAGCGGTGAGAAGGCAAATAAATTTGGTAAGAAAATTAGTGCTTTGAAACGGCAACTTCATATGCTTAAAGATCGTCGAGATTGGGGTGCGGTGGCTGAGTACGAGTACATTAATAATGAATTTCGTATAACTTTAGAATAAGAAGAAACTTATTAGAAACAACGTTCAAAGCAGCATTGGTGATAACACAAAATATTTTCATGCAACTGTGTCCTTTCCCTGTAAGAATAACAGACTGGATAGAATCTGTGATGATAGTGGCTCTTGGGTTACTGACAGGGACATGTATGAGGTGGTGTTAAATTACTATAATGATATATTTACTTCGAATGCAGAAATAATGTCTGTTAATTTTGGTAGCTGATGTGTATAACTGTGAGTGTAAAAAGAGGGTGTAGAATGTCGTTCCGCTGAGGATTGGGCTATGACACGTATTATGTGAATTAAGAAATACTAGGCACTAGAGCAATTGAATCAAATAGAATTCAAGTAAATGATTAACTGAATAGGGAAATTGAAGGAAATAAATTGGCTAATGAATTAATTGAATGATAAAGAAATGGGTCAGATTAGAGGTATTGCAATCTAGATGTTCTAACAACTCAGAATTAGGGAAAGAAGGATTAACCTAGGGATTTATGGGCAATGCACACAAGAATTCAATTCAGCTACTTTCGTAATCAATAAACAAAACTATGCTAGGATTGTCCCACTTTCGTGATGCATTAATCATAGTCTGAAGCACCTAAGCATTATAAGCCTCCAAATTACCCCTATTCTCATAGTAGGAAAAATTAGGTTGAAATTGGTAAGGCTCGAGGTCTTCACCCAACTTTCGTTGTAATGAATCCCTCTCCTAAACTAGCAATCAATTGTGGCCACTAGTTAATAACATGTAGAAAATAATCTCCAATTCAACATAAACCCTAGATGAATGATTCAATCCCTTTATGCAATAATCACATATTGAACATCAAGATTAACAATGGATCCCTAATCTAAACCCATAAACGAACTACTCACTCATTGTTAAGGTAAACAAAGCAAAGCAAGAATTAAATACTGAAATCATAGCAGCGAATCTAAAGAATAAAAGAAAGAACTTTACTAACAATCTCGAAGAGTAATTCCAATCCAAACAATGATTCCAAGCTTGCAAACGAATTCAAGAACGTAAATATGCGCTATTCTATGCTATGGAAATCTCTAAAGAGAAGGAAAATTGTATTGAACTAAACTAGGGCTCGGAATACCCAAAAAGACAGCAAAACGCGACATTAAATACTGGACAACAGCAGGGTCACGGGCACTCTCACGGCCGAGATCGGGGCCGTGAGGTGCAGTGACCAGCTGCTGTCCGTGATGAGGCTCACGGGCGACCTCACGGCCGTGAGGCTGGCCGTGATGCGCCCTCTTGGTTTGACTTCTGACTTCTTTCGTGCTTTGTTGCTCCTTTCCGACCTTGGGTAGATTCCTATGCTTCGAAAACTTGTCCAAGATGACCGAAAATCCTTCCTTTGCTCCTCGTTCGTGAATAAACTAAGATTAAGCAAATGTAATACAGAAATGAGCCTCAAATTCATCAAGGTAAAGGAAATAAGCAACAAAACCAACTAAATTATGGGGCAAATAATTGTATAAAATCATATGTATCAACTCCCCCACACTAGAACTTTTGCTTGTTCTCAAGCAATTACCAAGGACAATTCACCTTCCAAGCACTGCAGCTGATCACACTTCCCCACTGCACAACCACACATACCACCAGCCAACTCATACAACCTAACCTGCTTCAAGAATCATCTCAGAATCACAAGTGAGCTCCCTGTTGACACTGAAAATTTGCTAAATATTGTTATTTTTTAATATTAGTATATTTAAATGTATTTGGATAATATTGATATTTTCTAATTTGTTAATTAGATAATATCAAAAGAGTTTGAAACTATCAAAACTCTTTATCCTACAGCTATAAATAGGACCTATTATTTCTATGTATTCATCCTAGGAAAAAGAATAGAAATAGCTTTGAAGCTTATTTAGAGAATTAGAGATCATGATCATGAAAATAAAAGCCCCATGATCCTAAATGTAAAACTTCCTCCTTGAAAATCATGTCTATCATATTGATCCAAACCTCCAATTGAATATCAAGCCATTAGAAATCCGGAGGCCCTTCAGAAGAACAAGCATATAAGTTCTTCTCTGAAGATCAAGCCACTGGAAATCCGGAGGCCCTTCAATGGAGCGTTCAAGACATCAACTAAAGAATCAGAGGACCACATATCCAGAGCTCATACCCCACCTCATATTGATACTTAACATGTAACAGGAATTTTGAATCCCATATAGATATATTCAAAATTTATTTGTTTACACTCCCCTCTCAGGCCAATAACCGGGCACCAGAACTATGGTAGATTAAGACCCTGTATGCACATGTACTCAATTGAGATTATGCAAGACTTAGCTTAAGATGAGATCCCATAATCTTGCCCTTCATACTCTCATAGATCAACTCTAAAATCGCATGCTAAGATCAAATAGGACTTTATTCGGCTTGTAATGGGGCTAAGGGTGAGTGGCTAAACAAAGAAGGGGTATGGAAAAATGAACAAAGGAGAGAGAATTTCACACCTATTCACAACTAAACGTAGAGGAAATACTGCAAGTATGAATAGTAGAGCAAAACACAATTTAAAACATAAGAGTATTCTAAACTAGTGGGGGTTGGACACAATTATTCTAGCAACATGACTTGCACTTTTATTCATCCTTTTCTTTTTCTTTCTTTTCACAGACCTTTTCATCACTTTCAAACTTTTCCTTTTCAAACAACTTTTTTATTTTCTTTTCTTTCAGTCTTTTTTTCTTTTCAACCAACGAACTTTCTTTCTTTCAATTCAAACCAATCAATCAATTCATTTCTCCACACCCCCACACTGGAACAAAGATGACAGAAATAACTCTAACAGAAATAAGGTTCAAAAAAGAAATATCTTCTAAATTAAAAAACAAATGCTACATTCTCCCTAAGGGTGGATGGAAATATATAGCTAAAGGCTAAGAGTTAAATGATAGGGTTGAATAAGAAAAACAATGACAAAGAATGGGGTTAAGTGCTTTGCACTTATTAAACAAAAACAAGCCTCAAAGGGGACAACTAGGGAAAACAATTATAATAAGGGTAGGTTTAAAGGCTTGGGCTAACAACAATGGCCTAAATTAAATCACTTCAAAGCATGCAAATTATAGACTTCACTATGAGAGCACTAAGACAAGCTATGACAAGACAAATATCACTAGAATCCCACATAAGCCTTCACTAGCAATGCAAACCACACAGGGGAAGCATTTAGGTTAGAGGTTAAGCCAACTATTGGCAAGAGACTGAATTAAACACAAGCTCAACCTTGAATCATCCATGACAACCTAGGCTGCACAAGTACCACCAAAACAAACCACCAACCAGCAGAAAGGAAAGTGGTCACAACCACAACACAAGGAAAACAAACTATCCTAAGCTACAAATTGAGTCCTTCAAGCAAAGTTCATCAAAAATTCCATTTTCAAAAGTTCATCAGAAATAGCACCTCCCACACTTAAACTGGACATCGTCCCTGATGGACAACCAAGGCCCTACTAACTAAAGCAATAAAGAGATTTCGAACTAGAAAGCAGGAAAACAAGCAGTAAATGGGAATAGAAAACAACATATAATAAACCAAAATCCAAATTAAGCATTATACAATTCATTGAAACAACTAGAAATAAAGATAATAAAAGAGAACAAAAATAAAAGAGCAGAGTTTAGAAGCTTCTCAAGGCATATCATCCCATGAAGGAGGGATCAAATTGTGGGAATTGAGGCCCCCCGGGAGGTGGGTAATAGGCACAGGCCTCATCGCGGCTTTGGGCATTGGCCGCGTCCATGGCATCCATCCATTTATAGATCTTGTCGACCTTCATATTCATGGCCGCCAGCTGAGCAAGCACCTGCTGCTGGAAATCTCCAGACGATGAACCCTCGCCCGCCCCAATATGGGCGGGACCAACAACATCAGGATGGGCATCATAGGCCTCCTCCTCCATCCTCGCATCAGTCGCAGCCGCAGTGCGGGCCTTCTTAGCCCCAATCTTGACACACATCCTCTTAACAACCTCAGCTGTCAGCGGCTGCATGCCCGTAGACTTGGGCGCATCCAAAATGATCCGCTGAGTAGCCCTGAGGAGGCGAGTAAGGTAGGGACCCAAGTATAGAGCCACTCCCCGAGGGTGATACTGATTCTTGAAGAGGTTCTAAACGACCACTCCCATATGAAGTCGCACGCGCTTGACCATGCCATAGAGACATAGCATGCCAGCGTGGTTGACAGAGCTGGTTGCATCATACCGCCCACAAATGGAGTGAATGAGCACAATCTGCATAAACTTATGCTCCTTTTTGAGAAATGAAGCGGAGCGGCTGTGGGAACTACTGAACTCCATGGTACCATCCGTGAGTTCTGCCCAAAATGCTTGGGTGTTTTGCACATTGGTTACCCGGGTATCCCTTTCCTCCTCTGTGAGCTGTTGTGGCCCACATGGAATTGCATACAGGGGCTGCAAGTGAGCCTATAAAACTTAGGGAGCTTCAAGGTCGCCATGACCTCCACTAGTACCGAGGGATAGGTGTCCTCATTGAAATCCATCAGCAAATACTTACACTCCGAGAAGGACACCATCTCCTCCACCTCATCACGGATGCCAAAGTGCTCCGCTACATCCAAAGAGAGGATGTACGATTGGAAAACCCTGTGTTCTGAAAAGAACTTGAAACGTAAAAATTTTTTGGGCCATGGAGAGGTGTGGTCGGTGGCTGTTCAGCCGGAGCAGGTTTCTGTGCAATGGATTTCTTCCTTTGACGGGGAGGCATCTGCAAACAATCTCAAACAAAGTATATCCACGGGGTGAGGGGTTAGGAAAATTGAAAACACAGTGATTTGATTGTGTGGAGTAGAATGTGTGACTACAAATAACAAAAAAAAAAAAAAAACACAAGTAAACTAAATGTTTTAGTTTTCAGAGTATTCTAATTTTTTATTTTTTTTGTGAATTTCTCAAAACGTAACCTAGATTGCGGCTCAAACATTGCAAAAATGCTCATTGATCATTGCCTAAACAGTTAACAAACTACTCCACAACCTAAAACTATCAAGAATCTCACCCAAAACCAACATTCAATCAAGCAACAAGTGGGTGTTGAAAGGTTCACCCAAATCCCAAGTGTGAACACCATTGAAGCACTAAGCCAGCTTTCTAAACATGAAATCAACAATAATATCCCTAAGCATGCTCAATCTAACAATATTCAACCATTAAAGTAAAGATTCAAGCAAATCCATGAATATTGAACCATAAATTCAAAATTGAGATGTGGAAAGTAAAGCAATTGAGAATCAAACCTTGAATATTTGAAGAAGAAGAAGAGATTGAAGAGCAATAGAGCAAGAAATCACAAATCAATGGAGGCAAATATAGCGGAGAAGGGTTGGGGAAGGAGAGAATATGAGAGAGAAAGAACTAGGGTTGAGATTTGGGGTAAAAGGGAAAAGGAGATCGTGAGCTGGGTTTTAAACCCGCACCGCAATCACGGCCCCGGCCGTGTACCCGAGCCCTTATTTGCTCTCTGCGTACTGGAAACACCTGGGAGGTATCACGGCCTGGGTCACGGCTAGGAGGATGGCCGTGACCTAGAGGCCTCTGTAGCTCTGTTACGTACTGGAATTTTGTACAAACCTCACGGGTTGGGTCACGGCCGGGAGGATGGTCGTGACCCAGAGCCCTGTATAACCCTGTAGACACTGGAATTCTAGGGAAACATCATGGGTGGGGTCAGGGCCGGGATGCTGGCCGTGACCCAAAGCCCTCATTTGGCCTGTAGACACTGGAAATTGGATGGATGCCTCACGGGCGGGGTCACGGCCGGGATGGTGGCCGTGACCCAGAGCCCTAGTTAATGCTCTGCGTACTGGAATCTGTTTGAGTGCCTCACGGCCAGGTTCACGGTCGTGATCATGGTCGTGTGTCCCGAACCCTCCATCTGCAAAAACCTGTGTGTTCGCGCCAAAGCTCGGTTTCACCTGCAAGTCAGGTCAAAATACTCCCAGAACACTTCTAAACCCATTCAAAGCATAAATACCTCAGTTCTAAACATTCCCCACTCTCTCAAAAGTAAATTAATGCCAACCTCACACAAAAACAACTCAATTATCACCCCGTAAACATTGAAAAACTCCTAACTCTACCTCGAGCTAAAACAAAAAATTAAAATGCAGTAAAATAAAATGCAAAAAAGTAATGGGTAACATGGGGTGCCACCCATGAAGCGCTAAGTTTACTGTCGCTAGCTCGACTCAACCTCATGGACATCAATTGGAATTAGAAACTACACGATCCGGTGGCCTTTTGAACTTAGACAGTTCCTTCATCCATCTCCTATAGAAACCATCAGGACCAAAAAACTTTCTCCTATGTTTTAGAGCACATGATTCTTCAGGAGGTTCAGGAGCAATAGGGGAAACATGCAAATCCCCTAGCTCATTCTTTCTATTCTCATCAGTGCACTCTCTCAGCCCTTCTATCAAATAACACTCATCAACATACGAGGGCTTGTGTTTCGCCATCTTGAATATGTCAAACTCGATCTTATTCTCAGCCACTTCCATCACAAGCTTCCCTCTCCTCACATCAATGAGCGCTCCAACAGTAGCTAGAAAAGGCCTACCAAGTATAATAGGAACCTTGAGATCCTCCTCTATATCCAGAACAACGAAATCCCCCAGTATAAAGTACTTATCAATCATCACCGGGACATCCTCAAGAACTCCCACTGGACACTTTATGGAACGATCCGCCATCTGTAGGGTCATAGTATTGGGCTTTGGCTTGCTCGGTGTAGCCTCTTACAAACAAAATATGGCATAAGGCTAGCACTGGCCCCTAGATCACACAAAGCACCCCCCCACTACAAAACCACCAATGATGCAAGGAATGGCAAAACTACCTGGATCTTTCAACTTAGGAGGCAGTTTATGTTGAAGAACTGCACAAGTCAATGCCCCCTCGCTCATATCCACCACCGCACTCTTCTCTAGCTTTTTCTTGTTGTCTAAAATATTCTTTAAAAACTTCTTGTATGATGGAATCTGAGTCACTGCTTCAACAAAAGGCATGGAGATCTCTAGCATGTCTAACATCTTATGGAACTTGCTCTCTCTCTCGGTCTCCTTTGATCTCCACAATCTCTATGGATATGGTAACAAGTTGCAAGGTACAACCAAGTCATCTGCCTTCTTGTCTTTGCTTTCACTCTTCTTGCTCGGGGCACTCTCTACTTGCACTGGAGCCTTTCCCCTGGAACTATCTCTCTGAAGTACTGGTTCCTCCTCACTCTCATCAGAATCATCCTCAACCTGAATTTCCTCATCCTTCTGATCAGTTTTCTCAGGTACTGCATCATTAGAAGGAAAAGGAAGATCCTTCAAGGCTAATCCACTCCTAGTGGTGACTACATTCACTTGATGCCTTGGGTTTCCTGTACTAGCAGGAAAGTCTACCACTAGAAGATGAAGCTTGATTAGGATTCTGGTTACCTCCTCCTTGCTGTTGAACCTTGAGACTCTCCATCTCTACTTGTAACTTACTCATCTGGGTCAGCACAGTATTCATGAAAGTCTATATGTCCACCTCCTGAGATGATTTAGAGAAACCTTGGCCTTGACCATAGCCATAGCCTTGATTTCCTTGATGAAACTACCCTTGATTCTGATTCTGAATGTTTCTCCACTTATTGCTCATCTGAGATCCTTGATTTCCACCCATGTTCCCTTGATTCCCTTGAAAGCCAAGTGGTGGATTTCTCACTTGATTGCCTTGATTGTTCCAAGAGAGAACAAACTGATTTCTCCCTTGCTGCTGATAGTTCCCGTAACCTTGCCCTTGGCCCTGTGGTCTAGTGTAGCCAACCTTATCAACTTGCTCCACATTAGGCTGAGGAACTTGGCTACTAGGATCTAACAGATAACATGTCTGAGAAGCATGACTGCCACCACAAACTGCACAACAAGCTACAAGAGGAACCTGTGGACAGAATAAGGATTAGGAACATAAGAACCTTGAGGAACTGGTGAAGGCTAAGCAACAACCTGAACACTCTGAGTAGGAGCCTGCATCATCTGCTTAAGCATGTCCTGGATGGAATCCAACTGAGCCTGCATTGCCATCTTTTCCTCAACCTCAAACATCCCAGTTGGCCTCTCCTTCTTGGGTGGATCACTCCCCTCATTGTACCAGTAAGTAGTATTGGACGTGATCCTCTCAATCAGCTGCTCTCTATAATCTGGGCTCATATCAATGAAAATACCCCCAAAGGATGAGGTATCTAGAAAATAATCTTGGCCTAGTTAGTCAGCCCCTCATAGAAAGACGAGATAAAATCACCTGGAGTCATCAGATTCTTGGGACACTGCCTCATCAACTCCTTGAACCGCTTCAAAGCCTCAGGAAGATATTCATTACCAAACTGCTGGAAATTCTGAATATGTTTCTTAAGCTTAGCAGCCTTGGAAGGAGGACAATACTCCTGCATAAAAGCCTTGTAGAGCTGCTCCCAAGTAACAAAATGGTTGGTTGGGAAGGAATTGAGCCAACTCAGAGCTTGATCTCTCAGGGAAAAAGGAAATAGCCTCAGTTTGATGGCATCACTGGGAATTCCATTCATCTTGATAGTCTGGCAGATCTGGTCGAAGTGAACAACATGAGCCTTCAGATCCTCAACCCAAGCTCCTCGAAACTGATTAGCTTGGACCATCTGGATAAGAGAAGTCTTCAGCTCAAAGTTATTTGCCTCCACTCCTGGATAAACAATGCAATCTTCCTCATCAAACTCAGGACCCAAATGAGCTGCCATGGGTAGTTGACCACCCTGCTAGAACATAGGAGCTGAGGGACCCCCTGTGGAAACTGCTGGACAAACTGGTTGAACAGGTTGGGATTCATCTGGTAGAGAAGATTCTGCATCCCAACTCATTGGCCGTGCTTCTGAAACGCAGGACGCTGCTGCATGTGAGGAACTCCCAATCTTCCCCCAACATAAGCATTCGGGTTCGGGTTGGCCATGAAGTTCTGTGCCTGATTCTGAACATTGTGCACTGGAGGGTTTACACGAACTCCATGGTTTTCCCCAGTAAACTCTCTCTGCCTAAGATTTTTTTGTGTGTTGACTTCATCATTAGCAAGCTGCCTGGTGTTGCTATTGTCTCTAGTATCCATGTTTACTTCGAAGTTCTGGAACTCTCGAAGCTACTCACACAACACCCTCCTCTCCCTCCTTAACTTTCTCTCAAGGTCTGGATCGAAGGAATGAAGATTTTTACTCCCCTTCGATATAGTGCGCATAAAAGGAGGGTAACCTACTGCCAAACACAAATACAAACACTCTTGGAAGAAATTGGTTATGGGTTAGAGCAAATAAAGAATTCTTTTTTTTTTTTGAATTTTCGAATGGTAAATAAAATAAAAACTTGATCTCCTAAAAATTCACTAACTCTAATGCTAGAAATAAAATAATCACACAATAAAACCAAATAAACCAATCCCCGACAAATGCGCCAAAATGTTATGTGTATAATTGTGAGTGTAAAAGAGGGTGTAGAATGTCGTTCCGCTGAGGATTGAGGCTATGACACGTATTATGTGAATTAAGAAATACTTGGCACTAGAGCAATTGAATCAAATAGAATCCAAGTAAATGATAACTGAATAGGGTAATTAAAGGAAATAAATTGGCTAATGAATTAATTGATTGATAAAGAAATGGGTCAGATTAGGGGTATTGCAATCTTGATGTTCTAACAACTCTGAATTAGGGAAAGAATGATTAACCTAGGGATTTATGGGCAATGCACACAAGAATTCAATCCAGCTACTTTCGTAATCAATAAACAGAATTAGGCTAGGATTTCCCCACTCTCGTGATGCATCAATCATAGTCTGAAGCACCTAAGCATTGTAAGCCCCCAAATTACTCCTATTCTCATAGTAGGAAAAATTAGGTTGAAATTGGTAAGGCTCGAGGTCTTCAAGCAACTTTCGTTGTAATGAATCCCTCTCCTAAACTAGCAATCAATTGTGGCCACCAATTAATAACAAGTAGAAAATAATCTCCAATTCAACATAAACCCTAGATGAATGATTCAACCCCTTTAAGCAATAATCACATATTGAACATCAAGATTAACAATGGATCCCTAATCTAAACCCATAAATGAACTATTCACTCATTGTTAAGGTAAACAAAGCAAAGCAAGAATTAAATACTGAAATCATAGCAGCGAATCTAAAGAATAAAAGAAAGAACTTTACTAACAATCTCGAAGAGTAATTCCAATCCAAACAATGTTTCCAAGCTTGCAAACGAATTCAAGAAGGTAAATCTTAGTTATTCTATGCTATGGAAAACTCTAAAGAGAAGGAAAATTGTACTGAACTAAACTAGGGCTCGGAATACCCAAAAAGACATCAAATGCGACATTAAATACTGGACAGCAGCAGGGTCACAAGCACCCTCACGGTCGGGATCGGGGCCGGGAGGTGCAGTGACCAGCTGCTGTACGTGATGAGGCTCACGGGCGACCTCACGGCCGTGAGGCGCCCTCTGGTTTTACTTCTGATTTCTTTCGTGCTCCGTTGCTCCTTTCCGACTGTGACACCCCAACCTTACACAAGCTGAGATAGATAAAAACTTAACACAACAGCTGCCCATCTCAACCAAACAGTACATAGCGGAAGCGAATTTAAAACTTAAGGGGCGTCATGCCACATCTAGGTAAGATAACACGGCCTAGATGCACAGGCTAACCATAAAAGCTGAACTGTATAAACGATAATCCTTAACTCAAGTTCAACAATATCCAAAAGTAGTCAAGAGTGTAAGAAAACTCAGATGGCACACAGGCCCGAAAACCAAAATCTAACATCATAAAACTAAGTCTAAGCGTCCTCATAAGATCAGCTCTAACGCGCTCGCGCTCAGACTTAATTCATACCTGGAGAACACGCAAAGAACCATTAGCAAAAGACTGCTAAGTAACCACCATTCACACCCGCAAGGAGGTATAGATATACATAAGCTTGTAAATAGGTTACACACCCATATAGAATATATACACCAACAAACTGTTCAATAGTTCAAAACAGATACTCAACAACAATAAGCTGAACGAATCATAAACCAAGACTCAGTCAACCAAAGCCAATATCCAACAACGAAAGCATAATACAACAAGGAATCATAACCGAGATACCAACTGAACAACAATCCAAAAGGAACCAACCAACCTCAACGAGAACCACAAGATATCAACCGAATAACACAAGGACTCACAAACAACCAACCAAGAAAGAATCCCAACTCCAACCTCCAAACCCTCAAACCAACCATCATGCCAAGCCAATCACATAGTCAGAAGTCAGAAGTCAAGAGTCAGAACCCAGATAACTGGTACACAGGGACCGAAGTCCAAAGTCAGAAGTCAGAAGTCAAGAGTCAGAACCCAGATAACTGGTACACAGGGACCGAAGTCCAGAGTCAGAAGTCAGAACCTGGAAATCCGGTACACAGGGGTGATGAGCCCAATCACAGGGACCGAAGTCCAATCACAGGGACCGTAGTCCAATTACAGGGGTAATCAACCCAATCACAGGGACCGAAGTCCAATAGTCAAAAGTCAGTAATAGCACAGTCAGTCCACCCATCAACCTCCACAAGATACTCAAAGATCCACCACTCCATACTCATACTCAACTCAACCCAAGAACCATCACTCAGAGTGCTCATCTCATATATGAACACCAACCAACTCCCAAATAGTAGACTCATATAATGAACTAAGAGGTATGAATCAATACTCAGAATCAAGATAAAAATATCCAATAGAATACTCCAACAAACTCCAGAACAAAGGAGGAAACAAACAACGGATCACTCACTTCCACCAACCACTACCCTTACTCTCACAGAAGGCCCCAACGATTACATTATCCCGCTAGAGCGCCCCGCAAGAGCAATTCTCACACCCCGAATCAGACTCAGCTCAGAATACAAAGAAACGTTCCAGAATACAAAGATCAGATCACAATACACCAACATTTCATCCAACAGAGGTCAAATAACATGGAAATCCAAACCGACAAATAATCATAACAACACTAGGCAAGGGATCAAGACAGAAGTCCAAGAATCCAATAGACACAATCAATAATAGGCTAATAATCAAGGAATTTCAGGATTTCCAAATCACCAATTAATATCATATAGAGTGAGTATAAAAATAGATTTTGATGGACATAGTGGTTACCTTTGAAGCGTATTGAATCCAAAAACGTAATAATCCAAAGCACCCCAACTCAAAGCTCGGTTCATAATCGTGAACCTGAAGAATTAATATAATTCTAACACCGTCACTAACTACTAACAACAATACTAATATTCCTATTCGGTCCATCATAGTAATAATCCTATAATCCACGCTCAAGGCTAATATAATATGACATATGAAATAAACTTAATCTACTTACTAACTAATACTAAAAACAAGGATATGACCAATAATACTAATCTAAACTTAAACTATAATATTATAACTAATTACTAAAACTAAACCATATGCTTAATAATAACATAATATTACCTTAAAACATTCTGCTTAGCCTCGGACTCGAACCCGCGCCTTCAAGCCTAATATCCAAGCACCAAACCACCAAGCCACTTCGTTCCTTGGTGCTATGTTACGCCATCAACGAAATTAATCCAGTCACACCGCCAAAGCCCCCCGCTTGCTACTCTGCTTGCACTTCGTGCGGAGAGGGACGTCCGCCAGGCTTCGCCGTCACGGTCTAACGGAAGGGAATCCCCCACTGAGCTCGCCCGCCACCTTGCACTGCCGGAAGGAGAGAGAAGGCCATGTCGCCGACGAGCCTCCTGCTGCATGCCGAGCGTCCACCCCTGCCACAGCCACGAACCATCGCTGTTTTCTACCATCGTTGTCGCCCGCCGCACAACCGTTAGAGCGAGGAACACCATCGGGGAAGGAGAATGAGAGCCGAAGGTCAGTCGCCCCTGTCTCCCACCTTGCCGCCATCGTCGCTTGCTGCTTCAACGAGGAGGTTGCCGTCGTCGACGAGCCCGGGCCACCATAGCTGCTGCATTCGTCGACGGGAACCAAGGATGAAGTCCGCCGTTGCCAGGGCTCCCCTCTGATGGTGGATTGGCGTCGCTCTGCCATCAACGAGAAGAAGAGAAAAGAATCGCCGTTCGCTGCCCTTGTCGCCGTAACTGCCTGGAAGCTCCACCGCCGGAGTAGGGAAAGAAGGCTGCCCTCTGCTCGCCGGAATCCTTCGCTGGCTGGTGACGAGCGAGAGAGTAACGCCGGAGGACAGGCTGCCGGTCACGTGAGTGTTGAGGGAGCTATGTCGAAGAAGGAGAGAGGGAGAGATGGAAGCTTACGGCTCATGTGATGTTTGTTCATCGGAGGCGAGAGAGACAGAGGAGATGGATAACGGAAAAATCTTCTTCTTTTGGCTGCTGAAAAACTTCCCTTCCCCTTTTGGAAACTTCCCCTCACAACATACACTAGGGTAGGTTTCCTTTTTGGGTTGGACTATTTATGGTAAGGCTAAAAGATTGGGTTGGGTTGCTAACTATAGTCTATAATACATGTATAGTCATAGTTATGGGCTTAGTATGTATCTTAAGAAAATATAATTCAAGGTGGGCTCAATAATAATTCATATGATATGGAATATATGTATATATATATTAATAGGAATAATGGGCTATGGACCTTTATAATAATAATTTTTATATATAAGTATATAGTCCCAAGCCCAAAGGAAAATAATAATGCTTGTAATTATTTAAATAATTACTTAATAATAAAATAACCCCTCATTTTAAATATTTATATTTAAAATAATAATAGGAAAAATGCGGGGTGTTACACTCTACCCCCCTTAAAAGGAGCTTCGTCCCCGAAGCTCAGAAAAACATTTGGGGACAGAGAGTTACAAACTAGTACGATAGTACATATAGAAGAACATTTATATAACATATATGCCCGGTTAGAAAAAAAAATTTGACCCAACGGGAAGAGAAAGGAGAGGTTCAAGGTTCAACGGCAACGTCGGTTAAGAATAGAATCAAAGGTTATCAAGGTTACAGCTTAGGAGATAGGATTGCCACCTTGCACAAGATATTTTCAAGAAGCAAACGAGAATAACGTTCGAGAGGATGAGGAGGACTTTTCAATAAAAGGGAATGTCAAGTCCTGTAAGAGAAAGAGAAGAACTCATCTTGGACAGAAAATAAGGATTATGTTCAAGAGGCCAAAAGAATTTCTCAATTTAAGGGAGTATCAAGTTCTTTCAACAAAAGAGAATGACGAAAAGAACTTGGCTTCGAGAACAAATAAGCACGAGATTGAAAACACATGAGGAGTTTTCCAACGATAGGGCATTTATCTTACTCCGTGAGGTGAAAGAGATTAAGTTTCAAAAGGAGTTGGGAATGAGGTCTAGAGAGATAGAAAGGATTCTTTTAACGATAGGGTACGCACTTCCTCAAAGGAAAAGAGGAATTTAGTTCCAACGAAGGTGAGGAAGGAATTTAGAACAGGTAGAAGGGATGTTTCAAGAAGAATGCATTAGAGTTTCAAGAACAAAGGAAGATTTAGTTTCCAAGAAGAGATAGGAATAATGATTAGAATAAATAGGAGGGATTTCTTAATGAAAGGATAATTGGGATTTCAAAGAACAAAGAGGAATTCGGCTTTAGGAAGGATAGGAAGTCTCTCAACTCTAAACGATTTCCACGGCTTGACGATCTGACCACGACACGTTGACTGGTTGACGTGATTTAACCTTGCTTCATATGATATGGAATATATGTATATATATATTAATAGGAATAATGGGCTATGGACCTTTATAACAATAATTTATATATATAAGTATATAGTCCCAAGCCCATAGGAAAATAATAATGCTTGTAATTATTTAAATAATTACTTAATAATAAAATAACCCCTCATTTTAAATATTTATATTTAAAATAATAATAGGAAAAATGCGGGGTGTTACACCGACCTTGGGTAGATTCCTATGCTTCGAAAACTTGTCCAAGATGACCGAAAATCCTTCATTTACTCCTCGTTCGTGAATAAACTAAGATTAAGCAAATGTAATACACAAACGAGTCTCAAATTCATCAAGGTAAAGGAAATAAGCAACAAAACCAACTAAATTATGGGGCAAATAATCGTATAAAATCATATGTATCAGCAACACACATCAAAAGGTCACTATTGTGCAGAACGATTTCCTGTTACGTTCTTTTGCGGGAGAAGAAATGAAAGAAGCCATGTTTTCCATGTTTCCTGATAAAGCCCCAAGCGCGGATGGTATAATCCAAAAATTCTATCGGTACTTCTGGTATAATATTGGTGCGGGCTTAGTGTTTTTTGTATTGGATTGCTTGACGCATTGTCGTTTCCCTGTTGGTCTTAATCATACAAACATTGTGTTAATCCCAAAGAAAAAGGTTCCGGAAAGAGTGGTAGAATTGCGCCCTATTGCGTTATGCAACGCTGCATGTAGGGTGATTGCTAAAATTTTGGGGAATCGCATGAAAGATTCTTTGTGGGACATTATCTTCCATTAACAATATTAAGTAAATAATTGACTTAGAGTTTGCAGCGGAAAATAAATATGTAAAGTGTTATAACTAAAAACACATAAAAATGAAGAGTTCTTTCACATGCAATATGTTAGAAACCCTTGAAATAGCTCAAATAATAAGTATGTAAATTTTGGTTCACATGTAGACGTGGGAACTATCAAACCCAGATGAATAATTCTAGACAGTGAATAGTAAGTCACGAAATATTCAATCAAATGCAAGTAGGATGAGTCAAGTATGGATTATGTCTTGCATGCACATGTGATGACACGAAATCCTAGATGCTAAAATGTTCTGGATGACAATATAAATGATGTATGAGATGATCCAGATAAGTATGCAACAATTAAAATATAAGCAAGTAAATAAATGGACAGAGAGATTTATAGTGGTTCAACAGTGGTGTAATCCTCCTAATCCACTCTTCTCCTTTCATTCCAAGGAGGGATTTCACTATCTTCAATCACCTAGATACAATAGTGACCAAGTGCCCTTCTAGCACTTCTACAACTCTTGAGTGTCTCGCACAAAGCTACACTCAATCCTAAGTATTTAGTAGAAAGCTATATACTTCCACACTAACCAAGTGTCTTGCACAAAGCTACACTTAGTTTTCCCAAGTGTCTCACACAAATCTACACTCCATTTTTTTATATTTTTAGATGAAATAAGAGTTTATTTTTAAGACTTGAATTTCTCTCGTGTTTAGCTCAATACTTGCACTTTCTTAATCGAAATCTTTCTCAATATGTCATATGTGCTTGTCTTCAAGTCTTATTGGGTATTTATAACTAAATAAGATATTTGCCTATTGTAGATCTTCAAAACTTGTTCATCTTCAGATGATATTTGTCAACTTTGATGGCTAGTCAAAACTTGTTCATTGTCAGATGATATTTGTCTCCATTGACAACTTCCACCAT
>NXFB01000568.1:0-11510 GCA_002525835.2 Ipomoea batatas | reverse complement strand
AACACATTGCATAGAACTTTCTTAGTGCAATTCATTCACACTATCAAACAATGACCGCAAGTTTTCCCCGCCATCCAAAATAAAAATTGAAAATACAAATTAAAGTTGATAAAAAAAAAAAGGAAATTACACTTTTCATTCTTAAGTTATATGGTAATTGTAAAATTTGTCTCTATTTATTGGTCGTGCTCACTTTTCATCTCTAATTGACATTGTAAATTTCGTCCTTTTAATAACATGTCATGCTCACTTTTCATCCTTAAGCTATACTAACGTTGCAAATTTCATTCCTAATATTTTGTTAGTAAATGAACGAAATTTGCAGCATTAATTATAACTTAGGGGCAAAAAGTAGACATGATCAATAATTATGGACGAATTCTACCATTACCGTATACTTTAGAGATGAAAAGCCTAGGGGTTGTTTACCAAAATGGAAAAATGGAGAATTTTCTGGAAAAACAGAGAATTGAAGAGGTGGAAAAATGGAAAATGGAAACATTGTTTACTAAAATTCTCTCTTCAATTGCCTAACTCCTCTCCATTCTTCCACTTCATGTATAATTTTGGAGAGAGGAAATTTGGCTCTCTCCAAATGGAAGAAGGGAAACTACACGGATGAACAGTGCTTGTGAGGAGAGGTCTATGCTTCGAATCCTGCTGTGCACATTTGGACCTTTTTTTTTTACTCCTCTTGCTTATCTTCCCATTTTCGTTAATTACTGTGCACTCTTTTTCTCCTTTTGCTTGTCTCTTCCTTTATTATTATTATTATTATTATTATTATTATTATTATTATTATTATTATTATTATTTGATTATTATTCTCCTTTTCATTATTATTATTATTATTATTATTATTATTATTATTATTATTATTATTTGTTAATATTATTATTATTACTATTTTTTATCTTTATTATTATTATTATTTGTTAATATTATTATTATTACTATTTTTATCTTTATTATTATTANCCAAAGGCTTTTAATGAGCATGTTGAGAGGATGGGCGTTATTGAAAACAGTTAACATTATGTTAAGGTTTGTGTTTTTGGTATTTTTGATACTTGGAGCTCAATATAATTTTGTTCCTGTATTAAGTATCCTGTTTAGTTTTGAAGTATATATACATGAATGTTTTATGTCAATATGAACAGGATTTGTCTGTGACAAAGACATTATCGTGGACCATCATGACAATTATTATTATGAGTTTTATTAAGTTTGAAATTAATATTGTGATACATGAAAGGGATTGCGTTAAATTAGTGACGTATTACCGCCATGATCCTTATTAGTTTTTAACTGAATGATAACTTATGTTCTGACCAATGTAACGAAGGAATTAGCTTATACTATGCATATTATGTTCACGTTCATTATTAAGTTTATGATTTATGAGCCAAGTGGGAGAATGTTAGAATAATTATCATTGTTATTATATTATTCATTATTATTTTTCTATGGCTCATAAATATTTATTTATATTTAATAATGATAATAATTCTTTTATTGGTTGGATAATATAAGGAGTAGTTTCAACTGCTCAGATAACCATCTCACGTTGATGGAACTGTGAGATGGTTTTATCAACTTCTCAGCGACTCTGGTCCTCTCCCCAACCTTCTGAAAATAAACTAAGATCCTCTCTCCATCAGAGTTCTTAGGCTAAGGGAAAGCTCAAGGTCTGGAGGGAGAAATCAAGTCTCCATTGAAGCATCTGAAAAACCATGGAGCCAGGTATGTTGTTTAAACGCTAATTAAGTATATGTGAAAATGATATGTTCCTAAGGTCCTGTATGCTTAAATATTTGACTTACATCGCCAATAACCACCATTACCGCTGCTGTCACGTGAAGGGCGTTGCTGCTTCACCAACCAGTTTCGATAGTCCGCCGGAGGAGAAGACGGAGGTTTATAGCTACTGCTCGTAGCCGTTGCACTCTCTGGAGACGGAAACGAGAAGACGGGAAGGAGAGAATAGAGGTTGAAGCTCACTATCGGAATCCTTCATTGTTGTTGCTGGCAACTAGACGAGAGAGACCAAGATCGGAAATGAAGAGTGGGAATGACTGAATGGGGATGCTTGGCTGCTGATGATTGAAGGGGAAGGCTAGCAAACATATTCTATTTATATATATATATATANCAATGCAAGGAGAAAGGAAGGGAGGAATGAATCAGAGGAGAAATTCGACTTGCTGGAGATGTGGACGGGATCACCTCGGAGAGAATTGCCAAGGGGAGAAGATTAGGTGCTTCAAGTGCGGTTTCTTTGGGCACAGGTACTACGAGTGCCGAACCAGGATGGACAATTTTCAGGACCCCTCTCAGGGAAACAATCAGAAAGGAGGATTCGGTGGGAATACCAGCCAAAAACCCGTAGAGACAAGAAATGGAGGAGGCAACTTTCAACAAGGAAACTGGGGGAGGCCGACCAACGCAGCTCCAAATTCCACCAACAAAGGGAAAGCACCCGTGGGAGAAAGCAGCGTGGCAAACCAAGGCAAGATCTACGTCGTCAATAGCAAGCAAGCTCAGGCTAGCGAAGTCGTAACCGGTACCTTTCTCATAAACCCAGTGCTTAGCTCAGTATTATTTGATACGGGAGCTACCAATTCCTTTATATCATCTACATTTACGGATAGATGGAAGTTATGGCCTACCATTAGGTTAGATCTAAATATTAAAACTGCTTTAGGAATAGTAGTGGTCCGTAGAGAGAATTATGACAACGTTGTAATAGAAATAGCGGGATCTGACTGTCCCGAAAACCTCGTTCGTTTTGAACTTGAGGGCATCAATGTAGTGCGCGGGATGGATTGGTTAGATAAGTATAAAGCTCGGATAGCGTGTAATGAGCGAAAGGTTGTCCTACGAGGACCAAAGGGAAGGAGAATATCCTACCGAGGAATTGGCAGGCAACCCGAGTCAAGGTTGTTGACAACACAGAAATTGAAAAAGTACACTCACCAGGGACGCGTAGTGTATCTCTGTTTGGTGCAAGATGCCGAAGTAGAAAAACCTGAGATTAATCGAATCCCAGTTGTACGTGAATTCCTGACGTATTTTCCCCGACGACCTCACGGAAATGCCGCCGGAAAGAGAAGTAGAGTTCACCATCGATCTCGTACCAAGATGCTGAAGGCGCAATTGGCAGAACGGTTGGAGAAAGAATTCATCAGACCAAGTGTATCACCTTGGGGGCGCGTCAGTACTGCTCGTTAAGAAGAAAAAAAAATGGGAGCCTTAGACCGTGCGTCGATTGTAGGGAACTCGATTGAGTCACAGGTAAAGAACAAATGCCCGTTGCCGAGGATCGACGATCGATTCGGTCAGTTGAAAAGAGAGCAGGCGTATTCCCAAAAATTGACTTACGATCAGGGCATCACCAAGTGTGAATCGCGAAGAAAGATATTTCTAAAGCAGCATCAAAAAGCAAGTTTCGGGGACGAAACTATTTTAAGGGGGGAAGACTGTAACCCCTCGTCTATTCCGACAAGTTTAGGGTTCGAAAAATATTTTTTTAGGCTATGACATTTGTGAGACGATCTCTTGGTACTTCAGAAGGATTATTATAAGTGAGACTAGTTATTGATAAGCTTTGATCTACGTACCGGTCACGAACCGTAAAAATTTAAGGAACTAGTATTCGGACCCGATTACCCTAGGAAATGAATTTTTATACATCATACTATTATTCTTGAATTTCCTATTTAATTAGATTAGCCCATAGCAGCCAAAATTTATTTGTGATCGTACATAGCGAAATTTCGCGGTGTACCGAACCTAGCCCAATTTTGAGTTTTAGACTGGAATAAATTTTTGGGTTCGAGAATTATTTGAATTAAATTAGTTTCTACCGAGAATTCATCTGATTTAATCACAATCAGTCCAAGCCAAGATATTTTTAAGATCACACCACAAGATTTTGACACATGTCACAAATTTTCACCACATGTTCCATTATTATCCCATAAGCCAAATGGGAAATATAAAAGCTATTTTTTCCCTTCTTCTTCCTTATGGCCGAAATATTCAAGAGAGGAGAGAGAGTGAGGTTTTCATCTTCTTCTTCAAAGCTTCAAGCTTCCATAGCCAAGATCTCCACACAAGTCTCCAAAATATTCGGTAAAACTCCAATTTTATTCGGTAGATAGCTTTATTTTTCCTCCTAGAACATGGATCTAAGTTAAGATTTCTTAAAATCATGTGTTATGTTGTTGTTGGAATTTTAGGATTTTAAGGTGAATTGGGGAAAATCAACTACAAGGATTTTCTACGAAAGTAGAAACCCGGTTGAGGTAAGGAATCCCTTTAATTGGTCGAGGTTGTTTGAAACTAGATAATTGATAGCTTGGTTGAAATATGATGTGTGCTAGGTGGTTGTCAATGTGCTCAAAATATTTAATATAAGTATACTAGGTATTTTATAAAATGCGTGTAATGTATGTGTGTGTAATGTAGTGTAGTATATTATATATATATATATATATATATATNTTCTTGAAAATATTCTAAAATACTATACACTTATTCAAGTGAGAAACTAAGAAAATTTTACTAACTAAGAAAAGCTAGTTACTCCGTAACTAGGTCGAAGGATAAAATGTCACGAGTTTTGAACAGTAAAGTGTGTGTTGTTGAACTCTCTACTTTTGAGTTAAATGATGGAAATTCTCGGAAATGAAAAGTATTACATTCTGATGCAACTCGTATACTCTACTATACTTCTTTGGTTGATAATCTGGTTGCAGGTAGATTGCAACTTATGGGTAAAGCTTACAGTTTTCTGAGAATTATGTTTTTCGAAACCTTTGTTTACTTTTGAGTGACAATGGATTTCCTTACTTAGCCGTCGCGCTAACTACACTTCATTGTGTCTTTTATTAGATGCAGTCTAGCGTAGGCCCCTGTGGCCGATGAGCTCTGAATAGGATGGGAGTCGAGGTTTAAGATTACTCTATCCTAGAATAGACACCCTGGGAGGATTAGTTTCATATGTACACTTTTGAATGTTGATGTGGTTGTTTGATGTTGTAAGTTTAGCCTTAACGCTTGGATATAGGAGAGATACCTAAGTGTGGCGATAACACCCAGTTTTCTGCTGATAAGATGTAAGCTTCTGCAATGTATTATTAGGGATTTTGCAATAAATCCAAGATGTGAAAATTGGGGTGTTACAGTTTCATTTGACATACAATAGTGTTATTATAATGAGACCTGTTGTTAAATTTCATTTTATACGCACTGTAGTCTTATTACAACACCACTAAATTATAATTCTAATTCAATTACGGTTTCATTGGACAATAGACACTCAAATATGTGAAACTGTTATTTAGTTTCATTTTATATATATTGTAATTTCATTTTAGCAAAACTAAAGTATCATTTCAATTCTACTACATTTTTATTTGACAATATACACTCAATATGTGAGACATGTTATTCAGTTTCTTTTTATACATATGTAATTTCATTTCAACAAAACTAAAGTATCATTTCAATTCAACTATAGTTTTATTTGACACTCAATATGCGAGACATGTTATTCGGTTTCATTTTATACATACTACAGTTTCATTTCAACATAACTAAAGTATCATTTAAATAATTAAATTCAATTACAGTTTCATTTGATAATATAAACATAATATGTGAGACAAGTTATTCTGTTTCATTTTAGATACACTGTAGTTTCATTCTGTTATAAACACACACAAAATACGGGATTTGTTAAAATTTAACGGCTGCCGTTTCTTTACTTAAAGAAACTACGTCATTTTTAGACGACCATGGCCTACTGTATAACAACTGGTTCCCAAAAGAGGTGGCTCAATTTACATCCTTGAATTGTAGCTATGTGTTTTCCTCATCAATATATATATATATATACTGGTTCAAATGAGGACAAGATTCCCGTGCGGTTGGTGCAGATTGCACACGTTAGGTATGCATAAATACACTATACAGTGTTCGAAAATGCACCAGAACGAAGTGCACAAATACACCACAAAATGAACCACACACAAAGAAAAACGCACCACACCTAATGGTGAATTTTTGAACACTTTATGGTGCATTAATTTGTACCTAATAGTGTGCGATCACACGGCTGCACGGGAATTACTGTTCCCACAAGAACCTGATGTGTAGCAAAAATGAGTGATGGTGAGTGTATGGGTGTGAAATGTCGTTCCACTGAGGATTGGGGGTTATGGCACCCAATATGCAATCACTGAACTAGGAGGCACTAGCATAAGGAAATCAACAAGAAGCTAAGCAAACGACAACGAGGTAGAACAAACACATATAAACAATAGATAAATACAAAATAAAAAAATAGGACTCAAGTTAGGGGCATTACCATCTAGATGCATTAACACTTAAGTTTGGGGAAGAACATTTTACCTAGGTTCTAGAGGCTAGCACTAATAAATCCAAGTTTCCACAAGGATTAGAACAATGGTTGCCCCATTTCCATGGTGTATCAATCCAAGTTCTTGAAGAACAAAAGCTATTTAAGTCCCAATCTACCCTTATTTCCATAGAAGGGAAATTGGGTTCGAGATCGGGAAGGCTCAAGTCTTCCATCCAATTCCCATTGAGATGAGAGACTTTCCAAATACAAACAACAATTGCTACACATCAACTATTGCATGATAGATTAAAGACCCAACCCAAACACATGAACCCTAGGTTGGGGTTCTTCCTCTTTTTCACAATAATCACAACTTAAGCATCAAAATAGATAATACAACCCTAACTCAAGCCCTTAAACTAACTACTCATGATTAAATAGCATAAAGAACACATGCAAAAGCACAAGTAATAAACATAAATCTTGCAAAAGAAAAGAGATAAGGGAAATAAAGCTTCTCTATTGAAATGGGTGGAATAATCTTGAAATCCAAGCTTCAAATCCAAAATTACAAGCTCCAAAAGTGTTAAAAACATAGTTCTAAGCCTAATCTAACCTAAAAATATGAAACGGAGTGAATGAGAGTGTCTAGGGTTCAACCATGGGTCAAAACCGAGTTTAAAATGCTCAAAACGAGCTTAAATAATTGCAGAGCAGGTGCGAAACGGCCACCTACACGCCCGTGTGGGTGCCCATTTCATTTTGGCCGATTTACAGTGCATTTCTCACTGTGTAAGCAGAATTCTATACAACTGTTTTGACTTCTAGGCTATTATTTACCCTCAAAATCACTTCATTAGCCTTTGTGGCCTTCAACAAAGTTTTAGCCCTTCAAATTGTCTTTCCAATGGAGCAAGAATTACCTTATTTGGACATTCTTAGGCTGAGATATGATCAAAATACCGAACAATGGCAGATTTGGACAAAATCTGTAAGTTTGAATGATTTTGACCCCTTTGGCTTCCTTTTTAAGATGTAATGTCTTCATGATAGTTGTATCCCTTTGAGTCTTCGTTCCGATGACATAAGAATCACTCAATTTGGATATTTATAGGCCGAGATATTGTCCAATCACTAAGACGTCAACATGTAGAAATTTCAACACCTTGACATTTTGCTTCTCTTTTGTTTTAGTTTGCCCAAATGACCAATGCCATTGAAAATACAACTCTTAGACTCCATTGGAAGTGTTGCACCCATCTCCATAGCTTCTCCTTGGCTCTCATTGACTCCAAATGCATCCAAAATGTTCATTTTGACACTAGTTCCCTTCAAAATGCATGAAAATATTCATCTTTGCTTCCAAATCCTCTTTGCAAAACAACACAATTTAGTCATATTCTCATTAAATTTGAAATGATCAATAAGCAAAATGACTTAGTGAAATGAGAAAAATATAGACAAATAAGCACTTATCAGAACCTGGTCCAATCGGGTGGGTTTGTGCAGCGCTCTTGAGGTAGAGCTCTGCGGAGTTCATCATGGTCTCAAGAAGGCATGGGAGTTAGGATATCGGAGAGTCAAACTTGAATGCGACTGCGCTAAAGCCATTAACTTGATCAAGAAGGACGAAGACTATGAAGGACCAGGAAGAAATCTTATGGAGATATGCAGAGCATTCAGACACCGAAATTGGGAGTTGCGCATGGGGCACGTTCCGAGAGAACATAACAAAGTGGCAGACTTAATCGCGAAGAATGCCTTAAACGACGAAGAGGAAAATTGTTACTTTGAGACGGCAACCAATAGCATGCAGAGATTATTACATGAGGATGAGCTTGGGCTTTTGGGCGCTTTGACCACTGTGAGAATCAGCTAATGATCTTGGGTGTTCTCCTCCCTTTCATAAAATATATATACATATGAGTTAATTCCATTTATGGTCCTAGATTTATTGACGTCATTCCACTTTTAGTCCTTTTGTTTTCAAAACATCCCATTTTGGTCCTAGTATTATTGTGGCATGACCATTTTTGGTCCTTTATCAACAAAATCGTTAAAATTCTCATAAATGCAAGGGCATTTCGGTCTTCAAATAGAGATTTTTTTCAAAAAAAAAAAGTAAAAATAAAAATATAGCGGATCAACTTACTTTGTAAAAAAAAAGATCAAAATGCCATTGTATTTAACGTCATTTTAACGATTTTGCTGAAGGAGGACCAAAAATGGTCATGCCACAATAATATTAGGACCAAATGTGGATGTTTCAATAAAAAAGGACTAAAAGTGGACTACCACCTATAAATCTAGGACCAAAAATGGAATTAACTCTCTCTCTCTATATATATATATATATATATAATCAATTACATATGCAATTTTGACAATTCTTACATATTTGTATTGTCTACAGTCTGTAATTTAATGTACCAATTAATGCGGTAAGTTTTATTTTAAAAAGATTATTGTTAACACTTCAGTAAAGCAAATAAGATAAATAAAATTGCGTCGTATGATGTCAGTTCTTATATCGTGGACTGCGGTCCACAANATATATATATATATATCAGATTTGAAAAAAAATAAATAAATGAGTTAATGCCCTATGGGGTCCTCCGAGTATAGTAATTTTGTTACGTTTTGTCATAAACTTTCAAATTGATCACCTGTGATCTTTCGACTTTCAAATTGTTACTATCCGCGGTCCAAGTTTACCATTCATGGTCCTTCAACTTTCAAAATTTAACCATCCATAGTCATCTGAAAAGACCATGAGTGGTTAAAATTTGATAGTTAAAGGACCATGTGTGGTTAACTTGGACCACGAATGGTAACAATTTGAAAGTCAAAGGACAACATGTGGTCAATTTGAAAGTTTATGACTAAACGTGACAAAATCACTATACTCGAAGGATCCCATATGATATTAACTTTAAATAAATATATAACATGTGTATGTGTCTTGTGTTATGATTTGTTGTGTCTTGTACTATGAAATTCTGAATCTTACGAGTATGAATTCTATACCTCGCCTTTTCAATCTAGTTGGGTCTATAATCCTATGCTATGTTTTTTGTGTTGTGATTTTTTGTATTTTGTGTTACGAAATTATGTACCTTACGAGTATGAATTCTGTACCTCAGCTCGTTGTTTCAATCCATGGTCCATAATATTACGTGGACTCTAGTCTATGATATAATTTGTTGTGGATTTATTTGAATAAGTCGTTAACAATGAAAACAAAATAAGTAAATTGATCAAAATATTAAAAATACAATCTTGAAAATGAATAGTCAAGTAGATGGAACATGATTCTTGTATAGGTTAGATTATTGTCAACACTCCCTCGATCGAACACATTGCATAGAACTTTCTTAGTGCAATTCACTCACACTATCAAACAATGACTGCAAGTTTTCCCCGTCATCCAAAATAAAAATTGAAAATAAAAATTAAAGTTGATAAAAAATTACACTTTTCATTATTAAGTTATAGGGTAATGGTAAAATTTATTTTTATTTATTGGTCGTGCTCACTTTTCATCTCTAATTGACATTGTAAATTTCGTCCTTTTAATAACAGGTCATGCTCACTTTTGATCCTTAAGCTATACTAACGTTGCAAATTTCGTTCCTAACATTTAAAAAAAAAATAGTATAGGGGTAGAATGGATATTTACCCATTTAAAAATGTGCAAAAGGAATTTAAAAACGGAATAAAAATGAGGCTAAAATGCGAAATGCTTCAATTGGCAGTTTGGTTTATTGTTTGTTGCCGTTCTGAAACTTAGCCATCAACCAATAACAATCCTTCGTCACAATTGCACAGAGATAACCATCGGGAAAGAGACCTCTGGTTGGATATATTATAGCAGAGTCCGCTGGAGAAGATGGCCGGTTGTGTAGCATAGATCTGAAGAGAGAAGCGATTGTGCGGTTGATGGACAATGGAGTACATAGACAACTTGCCGCCGATGGATCTGATGCGGTCGGAGAAGATGAATTTTGTCCAGCTCATCATCCCGGTCGAGTCCGTTCACCGTGCCGTCACTTACCTCGGCCAACTCGGCCTTCTTCAATTCCGCGACGTACGCTCGGATCTCTCTCTCCCCTCTGTGTTTACATATACGCATGTTTAATTTGTCTATGATTGTGCATAGAGAAATTCATGTCCGTTTTAGTGTCTTTGAAGGATTTTCGGAGCATGCGTATGAATTGACGATCTCAGTTTTTGTTTAGTTTTGAGAATTTACTGTTTCCACGTTAGTTTCGGGTTCATGCAATAGCGTGGAGCTATTTGTTCTTCTGTACTTGGGGATTTTAGTGATGAACTTTTGGTTGCTGTAGATCCAGTTATTATGTGGACCACGGCTAAGTGAGAACATTGGAGGTTTTGCTGCAGTACTGGAAGAATTTGTTATTTATAGTCTTGTAGATAGAGTAGATACTTTGAATCACATAAGACTTGTGATTTCACTTGAATATATGCTTAGATTGCAGTGTGATTCATGCCAGGAGAATCTTTTGGATTCGAATGATGATAATGTTTGAAACGTGTTGCTCCCTCTCCAGCATGAAATTGTGCATGCTGAGACAGATTGACTTTTTCAGTGACATATTATCTGAAATCATATCAGTGATCTTAGTGTTAATCCTTTATGAAATTTCCTTCAATTAAACTGTAAAAAGTTTGAAAGTAGTCATTTGATAATCTATAAATATAACATTCAAATGCTAGAACCATTTGTACCTGTTTTTGTGCACAATTATAGCACATTGAGCATCTCTACCCTACAGATGGTTTATTGGGAGATGCTCATTGAAATGGGCGAGAGTCTTCTCCAAGATTAACCCCTTCATGAACCATACGCTCCACTAACTCATTGTGATTTGGCACATTGCCGAAAATGCATCTCATGTCATGATAACATAGAGAGACTCCAAACTGTGTCAAACACTCCAAATGTTCCATGTTGTAGGCAGTAGACCATACAACTACAGCATTGCCTTGGATTCTACACTTCTGTAGTCCATGCTCTCTGTCGCCTTCTTTAATTTCCTTTTGTCACCAGCCAATTTGTGAATGCTATAAATCTAGGCATAAACATATTTCAGTTAATAACCTAAATATCTTCAAAAACAAA